>CAAKHC010003166.1:20650-32493 GCA_901007825.1 Macroramphosus scolopax | reverse complement strand
CATGTCTGAAGTATTCAGGTATTCTGTCAACTACTGCAAGATACACAACAACAGCACTTCAGGTTCAGAACACAAAGATCTCACCGACACACAAACACTGAGGTTCAACAGTATTTCACCAAACCAGAGGCCTCATGTACAAGGGATCGTTACGTTTTCAGGTTATGTCCTGCTCCGTCAATGTGGCTGGTGTTATAAACACTGGAAACCATGATGACCGGGATGTCCTCACATTCATCCTCTTTATGACACAGTTCCCTGATAGACTTTCCGTGGAACATCAGACATGCCACTGAATTGAGGATCAAATTACTTACATCTCGTGCTTTTATTGGTTTACTCGGGAATATGAGGAAGCTGGAAGTTTGCTTGCACATGGGATTTCTTTACAACTTTGGACTGTTAAACATTGTCTGATCACAAATGTAACAATTACACAATTTTAGACCCTGAATGGGTAAAAAGCAGGTTTGCCTTTGTACTATTGGTCAGGTAAAAACACAGTCTTTTTGTAAGATGCGTAAATTATTGTGTTGGTCTGGCCTCATGTGTGTCCAAGTCTGCAAACTTTATATATAACATTTGTCTTATAATTCATTTCTGATTCAAACTAAATGAAAAGTTGTTTTTAGTTACAAAAGTTAACTGGTCTGAATTTCTAAACTCAGTAGCCTGTAACTGTCTGTGGAATTCCGGGCAGGTAGACGCTCACGGTGTTCAAGACATGGACAGAACACCAGGGTAAAGTTTCAGAATCGGCAGTATTGATTTTCAGGGTTACATGTTTCTCTCACCACCAACATTAATAATCCTGCTCTGGCTCATTTGTTTTTACAAACACATTACAGTTAAGCCTCCACTAATAAAAATAAAATAAAACACAACAGGACTGAAGAATCTTCAAAGAGTCTTACTCACTGAACACTTCAGACATTCAATTCTAATGTGCATTAACAATCAGACATTTGTTTCCTACATATTAGATTTAACTGCATCACACTAACCCTAACCCTAATTTTAATTCACCACTAGATGGAGCCAAATGACTTACAGGGCACAGCTGTGAATCCGGTGGACAACATCCGGGGAATCCATGTACATTAATCTGTCTAACAGCAGAGGAAACACATAAATCACGTTTAATATCTCCTTTCATTTTGAAACGTATTATTCTATTTCAAGACATTAGTAGATTATGTGAGGTTAAGAAAATTTGATTTCTAATCAATTAAAATGATAATAACTGTCGTATACGGGGTCCCATACAAAGATAAACTAGTGACTGAATATAACAGTAACTCCTTTTTACCACTAGATAGAGCCAATTAACTGTAGTACCTTTAAATAATAATATTAACTGTATTTCTATAGGACCTTTCATACAAAAAATGAAGCTCAAAGTGCTTTACAACTCAAATGCTAAGCATGAAAAGAACATAAAATAACATAACGACACGAATAAAAGAATAAACGATAGTATACAATGTTATACAACAAGTTAAAACATACTGTATAAAACAAAATAGATTAGATTTTAGATTAGATTAGATAAACCTTTATTCATCCCACAACGGGGAAATTCACAGCATGACAGCAGCAAAGAGGATTGTGCACACAGAAAGAGCATTTATGAAAAAATAACAACAAATTAATAAGTACACAAATAAGAACTAATGGGTAAAGTGATATGTCCAACTGATATGATAAATAACCTACATAGAAGATACAGTAATGGCGAGGTAAGAGCCGTGATTTTACATGTAATGGATATCTCTGGTCAACAACATTGTAAAACAAGTGCAGTAATGCATAAGTGCAAAGAAGACTGAGCAACAGCTAGTTAAAGGCTATAGTGAAGAAATACGTTTTTATCTTTCTTTTAAAAATATTAAGCTAGCTTGCTTCCCTGACAGCTATCGTTAGTGCGCTCCATAGCTTTGGGACGCACTGGCTGCATCCTCCATTTTCTTTGGGCTGCTGCTGCTGCTGCTGCTGCTGGGAACCTCCAAAAAAACAGCAGGAGATGATCACAGTGTTCTTGAAGGAAAATAAAGCAAAGGGAGTAAGCAATGTAGCTTGGTCCGAGCCCATTAAGGGCTTTGTAGGAAAGGAGGAGGACTTCACAATCAATTCTAAATGTCACAGGAAGCCAGTGCAGAGCAGCTAAAAATGGAATCATGTATTCTCTCCTCTTGGTTGTTGTTAATAGTCGAGCTGAAGAGTTTTGAATAGGTCAGGGCCAAATGTCTGAACACAATGTAAACTTTCTCAACTGAAAAAGATAATATCCAAATTATCCAAATACATATGAAAATAAAAAAGGAAAATGAAGATTGTCCAACACACATTTTTATGTCGATTACATTGTTATATATTTAAGCTCAAAACGGAATTTTTCCGTTTTAATTCAAATTTAACATTTCTTATCGAATGCTCAAATTTAAATGGCTAGATTAATCTTCAAAGCAAAGCATCTGGAAGTTTCTATTGATTCCTTTCAGGAGGGTTACTACGGAGATAATCCAGCAGGTGGCGGTAGTTCGACAATTGCCGTAAAACCCAACGGAAGACGAAGAAGAGGATTTCATCGTTCACATTTGCGCTCAACAAAAAGTAGTAGAAGAAGAAGGTCTCCGCAAACGCACGTTCTCTCAGTTGAAGATGGCGGACACAGAAGGTAGGTGTGCGGCACGTTTCTTCAACACGTTCAACCTGTTTTAACGATAATAATGTGAGTCACAGCGAACAGACCAAACTGCGAAGACAAAATGTAAATGAAGGACTCTTTTTTTATTATTTCAGAGACGTTTTAAGGTGTTTAAAGGAGTTTTTTTCTCCTGTTCGAGTCTCCTCACAGATTTTGATTTCGGCATGTGTCTTAAAGATTCAAATATCCGTAACGTGGGAGTTTTCAGGCCCAGGACCGGTGCTGATCCCAATCTGGAACAGAGTTCACCGAGTCGGAATTCACCGAAGTTTCAGGCCGATTCTGAATGTTAAGGAAAAACGAGCCGGTTCCATTTGTTAAAATATCTTACGGTTGTTGTAAAATCTCAATGTTCAACCACATAAAACCGAAAGTTATTCATTAAAACTACTTTCGCTAATCGACCATCGGGCAGCTGTAAGTTAGGTACAACACATTTGATCAATGCAGGTGGCCTGTTATCTCCACGTTAGCTTCCCCGTGCTAACGAACACGTGGTGTGCGAGAGGCCACGTGGCCTGCGTTCAAAGCTGGTTGATGATTTGAGACTGAAGAAACGTATGAACTGAACACTGATAGTGATCGTTTGTGGTGGATATAGATTTACAGTCATTAGATGATTTAATCAACACACAACAGGAACATCGAGGACTTTGTTCTGCTTCTCCTGGAAAGTATTCACTTGTTCACTTGCAGTTCTGAGCCGAACACTTCATCGGGTTAATTTGTTGTAAGTTATTTGCTGAGCAGTGCGCGACCCTGTAGTGTGATCGTGTGCGCAAGCGTTCAGGTGGTGTGCGCAAGCACGTAACATAAGTGTCTTTGTGTTGTAACAGCTTCAGTGAAGAAGAAAAAGAAGGCAAAGAAAGTCAGCGATGAAGTCGGGGTGAGTTTTGATTGTTTGACCTTAAAACATGTTAGTGTCACTTATTGTTCTGTGATATTCATGATGATTCTGTCCTAACAGGAGATCCAGCAGAGTGGCGACTTCTTCATTCAGCCGGAGTCCAAAGTTGCGACTCTGGACACATCTCAGTGGCCGCTTCTCCTGAAGGTACGATGTTTCAAACAAGTGAAACGTGGACCTTCGGCGTGCGTGAAATGATGAATAAGTTTATCCATTCGCTGAGCGGTGTCATGTGCTGTCTTTGCTTCTGCTCCCGTTCTGGGGGCGGGGCTTCTCAACTGTGATGTTTGTCTGGTCTCGGTGTTCTACCAGCAATGACCTACATGGCAGGAGATGAGGACTGAGCGTGGCTGCTGCAGAGACGAATTAATGTTCTGATCACATGCTACTGAGACTTACAAGCACTTCCTGTTTGTATTTGTTTGGTTAGAAACTAAACTTCACTAAACTTCATGTGTATCTTTCCTGCAGAATTTTGACAAACTGAACATCCGGACGGCTCATTACACGCCACTGCCCAACGGCAGTAATCCTCTGAAGAGAAACATACACGACTATGTCAGGTAACATTCACACAACGATTCACAAATATTGTCCAAACGGAAAAACAATGGAATTGACATTTCCTGTCTCCTCTTCAGGTCAGGTTTCATCAACCTGGACAAACCGGCGAACCCGTCCTCTCACGAGGTTGTGGCGTGGATCAGGAGGATCCTGCGGGTGGAGAAGACGGGTCACAGTGGGACACTCGACCCGAAGGTCACCGGCTGCTTGATTGTCTGTGTGGACCGAGCCACACGACTGGTCAAGTCCCAGCAGAGCGCTGGTACGCTGCGTGTCTTTGGAAAAAATCTGACGTCTATCTTGTTCTGATGAACACTTAATCAGCTGATCAATAACAGACTTGTCGCCACATTAAAACCCAGCAGCCCCCCCTCACTGCTCTCTGCTGTGTTGCAGGTAAAGAGTATGTTGGAATCGTTCGGCTGCACAACGCCATTGAAAGCGAGCACACGTTGGCGAGGGTAAGTCGTCCTGCTGCCGACTGCTCACTGCCAGCGTATATCAATATTTTATATCGATGAGAAATTTATGTTGGAATGTCGAACTGATCTTTCCTCTTGTGCTTGTCCTGCACGTGCTGAGAAGAGGGGACATTAAAGGAGCAGTCAAACGTTTTTTTTTCTTTGCCCCTTAGAAAATAAGATTCTAGTGTGGGTTCACTTTTCGTTGGTTTGGAAACCAAATTAAAACGTGAATATAAACATTAATAAGTGTCAGCATCCAGAGAAAAAAAAGACTTGTTAATCTCTCGCAGACTTCCTCGTTCTCTGTTTATAATAAACTGAACATATTGTACAACAGATCAAACTTTAACTCCTCCCAGTTAGGGTCCACAGAAGCAAACCAACGCGAGTGTGGCAAAACTTAACACAACTTTAGATCTGTGGTGGAAATTGTTGATGGCCTCTAGTTGATAGAGGTCTCTATTAGGCAAGAGGATCATGCATTGGTATCCACCTTTCTGGTATCCTGTCACGTGACCTCTCACCGTGGTTTGTCTGTAGGCACTGGAGACGCTGACCGGCGCTCTGTTCCAGCGGCCTCCACTGATCGCTGCCGTCAAGCGCCAGCTGAGGGTCCGAACAATCTATGAAAGCAAACTCATCGAGTACGACCCCGAGAGAAGGCTTGGTAAGAACAATATGCTGAAATGACCTATGATCAGTCTTCGTGTCAGATGTTGCAGTGAATTCACAGGTCACCTGTCTGTTGCAGGTATCTTCTGGGTGAGCTGCGAGGCAGGAACTTACATCCGTACTCTGTGTGTCCACCTGGGTCTGCTGCTGGGAGTCGGAGGTCAGATGCAGGAGCTAAGGAGAGTCCGTTCTGGAGTTTTGGGGGAGAAAGTGAGTCTCTCAAAGCCACACCATCATGCTGTCAGTATGAGCTCCTGACCAAAGTGTTGAGTTCAGTCCTGCTGCTTGGTGCAGGTCTGATAATTCAACTTTGGAACACAAAACTTCAGCGAAGACAGTTTTCAGTCTGTAGAGACCGAAGCCTCGACGCTGCTGACATCACTGCATCGTGCACACCTGCCCCCCCCCTTATTTTATTTCCTCGTCCTCCAATGATAAGACGTGCTTTGCTAATGTGGGACCATCAACCTTCTCTTGAATGTTTTCAGGACAACATGGTGACGATGCACGACGTCCTCGACGCTCAGTGGCAGTTCGACCACAACAAAGACGAGCAGTACCTGAGGAGAGTCATTTTCCCCCTAGAGAAGCTGCTGGTTTCGCACAAACGGCTGGTGATGAAGGACAGTGCTGTGAGTAGTCTTCCTCAGCTGTTACCTGAGTACACATTTGTCAGCAAACGAATAACCTGAATTTGTGTCCGCAGGTCAACGCCATCTGTTACGGGGCAAAGATCATGCTGCCAGGTGTCCTCAGATACGAAGACGGCATCGAGATGAACCAGGACATTGTCGTCATAACGACCAAGGGCGAGGCCATCTGCACAGGTGAGTGGCATTTATTTGTGTCACCGGTGTGTGTTTTGCGAAGCCACATGATGATGTCAGTAGCGGCAGTAGCTCTCGGGCCGTGATGACCTGCTATCTATCACCCTTGTCTGATGGCTTGTTGAGACATTTCAGCGTTTTCGCTTCAGTTTGAGACGCAATAACAATGGTACCTCCTCTTCAGGTGTCGCTCTTATGACAACCGCTGTGATCTCAACCTGTGATCACGGCGTTGTCGCCAAGATCAAGAGGGTGATCATGGAGCGAGATACTTATCCCCGAAAATGGGGTCTGGGTCCGAAGGTACAGCATCTGTTTTTAGCATGAAATATTAAGTTGATCGATAAATTCATTGATAAACATTCACTGAATGACTACGTTCCATCAGGCGAGTCAGAAGAAAATGATGATCCAGAAAGGACTCCTCGACAAACATGGGAAACCAAATGGCAGCACGCCGGTTGACTGGAAGAACCAATACGTGGACTACAGGTACTGTGCGGCCCGAGGGGGCGGGGCTTCACTAGCCCAGCTGTCAGTTAAGGTGCAGACGGTTATCCCTCACTGAACTGACGTGTTCTCTGAGGGAGTTAGTCTGCTACAGGAATGTTTGGGTCCGAGCCTCTTTGCTCAGCTGTTTGCTGAGTACAAGCTCACCTAACAACAGTGATGTTGAGAGTGGGTGGGGGCCATGTTTATGATGATTTCTAATGTGTTGTAATTTCTGTTGACAGTGGCTCCAAGGTGAAGGTGGACTCATCTGACACTCCACTAAAGGTAAATCTCTCCAAATGTATCAATTATCCTGATCAATGCGATTGTTCCCCTGCGAGGTGTTGACATCTCTCATGCCAGCTCGCCTGATTTCCGGGCATGTTTTTCTGACCTTTGACCTCTTGTTGAGCAGAGGAAGAGAGACGCATCAGACAGTGAAGCTGAAGCCATGACGGCGCCCACCACGCCACCAGCAGACGATTCACAGAAAGACAAGAAGAAGAAAAAGAGAGACAAAAAAATTAAACTGGAGGAGCCTGAGGATGCAGGGGAGGAGCCCGAGCCGGAGGTCAGTTTGTCTTTTAAAAGTCCAGATTTCTTTGAACTTGGTACTTTTTAATATGACAGTTGTTTTTACAGGTCAACTTGGAGACTAAATGTTATGATTTTATGTCCTGCAGGTTGTGGAAAGTGTGAAAAAGAAGAAAAAGAAGAAGAAACAGAAAGAAGATGAAACTTCCGAGTGATGGCGGCATATCAACAGGAACCTGTCTAACTCCGCCCACCAACACACCCGTATGAACACCTGGGTGCAAAGCATTCTGGGATTTATATAATGGACTGCATGAACGCAGAGACCTGGACATTTTTTTTATACGAATTTTTGGGGGATTTTTGTCTGTAAATATTTAAACAGGAAGCCTGTTTGTAATTTCAAAATAAAAGTCTGTTTATGTATTTGTGTTTTCAGAAATATCAGGTTTTCTGATTCTGCTTCAAGTCAGCAGTTTGAATGTTATTGAAAGCCACGTTGTCACTCAATGTTTGGAAACAAGTGTTAAGAGTATTTTCAACTGTAAAAAGAAAAACATGACTTCGAAAATATTTTCATACTAACTTGTCAAGTCTCAAAATTATAGATTTAACAAATGTTTTCAGTGTCCTGTAACTAAAAGTTAAATCCACTCTCGCTGGCCAATTACAAAGGTTGGTGCATCAGTACTTATAAGATCTTCTAGTAATTTACAGATTCTCGTCACAATGAATCGTCGTTTACCCTGCAGAACAAAAGATGAGAAAGAAATGTATAAATGCCTGACTAATCAATTCTGTTGAAATATGACATTGTAGCCAAGAGACCCTGTTAACCTCTGCAAGTTCCTTCACACACGTCTGTAACTTGGTTATAAATGTTACATTTGGGGAAACTGTTTCTGGAGTCGATTCCAGCAGGACTAAGATGTCACCATGTCTGGTCTGAACTCTGCCACGCTGGTACTCAGTGGCAGAGACCTAAAATAGTATTTTGTGAGGGTCTGTAGGAGTGGGACCGGTCAACCTGTTCACTGATTTACAGCAAATGATTGAAAATAGAAATGGTGCTGGAGATCAGGAGCATATCAATAACGTCAAACATTTCAAAAGCCCCCCCTAACATTTACCATTCCTTATGTACAGTGTTGATGTATGTGTGCTGCAGTGATAAAAGTTTAGAAAATGGGTGTTGAAATAAACAAGTTAGTATGTCAATTTTTTAATTTTTAGATATTGAAACCTAAACGTCAGTCACTACACATTAATGCTGAACAAACAGTAAACTTGTAGAGTAGATTTCACCTTGTCTGGACAGAGGTGAGGCCCCACCCCTTTGTCCTCAAAAGTCTGTTTAATTTCATGTGTTTGAGTAGATCAACATGCACAATCACTGCATTCACACCTGAAGCCAAAAAGGAGTAGAAGTGAGCCCAGGTTATTGTTGCAACGCACCCGTTGGGGTGATTATGTAATTTACCGTGTCGTGATGTTTATAACCCATCATGCACCATTTACACACTTGCTCCAGAAAAGACAGTGATTCTACTCTGATTGTTCATTTAGTACTTTTGTTAAGGATGAGGTTCAGTTTGGAAGTTTACTATCATCATGGGCATCGGGTTAGAATGCGGAAATGAAGCCAGGAACATCAGCTCTGCTCGACAGTGTTTATTTCTCAAACTTGGATGGAGGGGCATTGATGGATCAGTGAGCACATAAGACAAACACACATGGGATGAGAATCTGAAAGAAACAAATATACAATAAATCAAATTGGTCTCACATATTAGAAATAAGGATTGGTCTCCATCTTACAAATAAGAATAAGGTTCCAATTAAATTAGAAGAAAGAATAAGGAACTTCTCTGACCAAAACTGCCGCCCCATGTGAAGGTGAAGCCTTTGAGCCTTTGTGAGAGGGAGTGCGGTCTTTAAATAAGGAGCTACCAGGTGAACTTAATCAGGTAAATGAGGTGACAACAGGTGAACCAATAATCTATTAGTGAGGAGGAAAGGAAAAGGAAGTGAGGTACAGGAAGTGAAGTAGTTGAGGAATAAGTGAAAAATAAAGAAAATAGGGATCTTTGCTACAACTTTAAAACATTTCCCTTCAACAAACAAGAATTCTTTGGCTGTTTCTCTTCTACAAGGAAGTTGTTTGCCTCTTCACTGTTGTCACAGCACATATGCACAGGCGTGTGGTCAGACGCAGTGGCAAGTGAGCGCCTCTCTTGGTGAACTGGTGATGACTCGGACTCTGTGATTGGTCAGTCTCTGCAAGTCAGAGGTCAGCTGCTGCAGACGAGGACTTGGCTTGTATACGACCCAGCTCATGTCAGTTGGGTCGGGTCTGTAGTATGAATCCAGAACCTCGAGAGTGTCGAGTCGCTGCAGCTGCTGCAGCTGCAAGAAGTCCTCATCCAATACGTGATGATGTCTGAAAAACGATAGAGTAGGTCGCCATGAAGGCACGACATCAGTATGGAAACTAACAGGTCATCAGAGCAGTGACTCACCTGATCCTGAGTGTCCTCAGGCGAGGGAACAGCTGTGGCAGGAGTCTGGCGAGGCTGGAGGAGGAGCTCCACGGCTCCAGGTGCAGGTGTTCCAGGTGAGGAGCTCTCAGCGAGACCAGCTGCAGGTCAGCAGGCTGCAGGTCAACACACAGAGTCAGACTGAGGAGTGTAGATGGCAGGAAGTCCACGTAGGCTGCCAGTGGATGACCCCCTATGGAAGAGGCAGTGTGAGGTCACTATGACATCACTGTACTCACACCAGCAGAAGAAGCATTCAGGCGGGTCTGTAATATTGGAACCAGACTCAGAGGTAAAGAAAGAAATGTGACTGCGTCATGTTGGCACTGACGCCAGGTCTCGGCCAACAAGACGCAACGTACAACTGAGGAAATCTACGCTAGATTTTGCTCACCGTGCACGCTGAGGCAGCGGAGGTGTGGCAGCGCCGTCAGCCATGTTTGTAGGTGACAGGTTGGTCCGGGGACGGACCACAAGTGGAAGACCGACAGGCTGCGGAGGCGAGACAAAGGCTGCAAAACTTCTGGCATCACCGTGGCGTCGTAGTTCAACAACTGGAGGTCGGAGAGCTGCAGACTGTCTCCACCTGCTGCAACAAGAGTCACATTTTTATTTGAACAAAAAGATATTTGAATTCATTTTCTAATTATGAATCTTTTTCTGAGTGGAGAGATGACAAGAAGTGAAGGGAACCTAACTGGACGCAGAAAAATACGTCTGTGTATCTTTTACATCGCAGATGTGTTTTCCTGCGTCTGTGTTTACCTGTGAGATGGGCGGGGCTGAAGAAGTCATGTGACAGCGTCCTGTAGGTGATCATGGTCCAGGACAGCTGTTTCAGCTTAGTCAGGTGTCTCAGCACGCTGCTTGGTGCAGGAAATCGTAGATTGCCGTCATGATGCAGCAGTAGCGAGGTGAGACTGTTCAGCCGATTGATGGCGGCCAACAGGTGAGGGGGGGGGCAGGTGAGCTGAACATTGCAGATGCTGAGCTGCGTCAGCTGGTGGCTGAGTGGAAACAGGAAGTCCAGGTTCTTCAGTGGTGTGGAACAGGAGGTGATGTACAGACGCTGCAGTTGGTGGAACAGTTTCAGCTCGTCCACGCCGCCGCCTCTCCAGTCATCCAGCTGCAGTGCATCGACGGCGGGGAGCCGGCTGGAGAGTTGCTTAAGATGTTTCCTCTTACCTGAACGCAACAACACGCTGCCAATGTGCCTCTGAGCCAAGCTACGCCAGAATGGTCGATTGTAGCGGGAAAAGTTTCGCAACACTACGCTGAAGCCTCGCCACAGGGGACGGGACTTATCCACCAGATGTCTGAAGTGTAGACAGGTGCATCGGACACTCAGTTTGTCTCGCCACGACAGGAAGCTGAAAACCTGCAGCCACAGCTCAGCAGGAAGTTGCAGCGCTGACAAGGTCATCATGAAATGACACACCTATTGATTATTGGTTATTAGTGCCGTTTGACTAACAAGTAGAGTCTTTTGTTTTTCTTCTGCTGCTTCCTGCTGTGTGACTGCAAAGAGTTTGTGGGAGCAGTAAGAGCTCTCACTCTGTTTCTGCAGACACACCGCCGGTGAAAATATAGAACTGTCTAAACATAAATGAGGAAACTATGAAACAAGAGGTCGATTGAATAATATTTCAATCTGCAGGTTTGTGAGAAGAATACGCTGTCATGTTTCATTTGTGATTTCAATTATTCAGCTGAGTAAGACCTCGTTTTCAAGCAATATCTTGTCATTGTGCTGACGTCACTGTCAGGAACTTATATAAGCAGTTTCAAAAATAATCCTGTGCCACGAAACAAGTCTTAAAGCAACCTCCTCAAACTACTCGGGACAAATACTATTTTGTGTTTAGCAAACTTCTGAAGTCAAAGTACTTTCAGCAGCGTGTACAATAAGTATCAATTAAAATGAGTCATTAATTCATTTGAAGTACGTCATAAATATTGTAGCGACCCTGCTGGTATAATGACAGACTTGTGGGAAGGGGGGGTTGATGGGGGGAGGAGGTGCCTAGTTCAGGTATGCAGTTTAGGTCAGGCTGGGAAGGGGTTAACACAATTACAAAAGGGGGTGGGAAAAGAGAAGCAGGGGGGGAAAGGAACAGGTGAAGAGAGACTCAGCTAGAA
>CAAKHC010003166.1:4031-20358 GCA_901007825.1 Macroramphosus scolopax | reverse complement strand
GCTGAATGGTTCAAAGGTCAGCTTGTTTAGTACAGACCATCAATATGGAGTCCAGGTGTGTTTGATGCTGCTGGGCAGACTGATCACTGAGAACCTCGGAGCTTTTCTGATCAAATCTGTGGAGAGAAATATCCATCACATCAACATTACAGAAGTACTTGGCCAAAGTCGTATTTGGATGGAACCAAACCTTTCAAACTTTGGCAGTCAGTTTTGAAACAAATCCACACGTCATCCATATGTGCCCGTCATGGGGTCTTACAATGTGAGGCAGTTCAGAGTCCACTGGTCTCAGAGCAAACTAGCTCACATCTACCCTGGAACTGATCCCAACTGTGATAAATGTCACCTCGGACCGGCCAACCTCACCCATATGTTTTGGACTTGTCCCGCCTTCTCTCTATTTTGGAATTCTGTCTTTACGTCACTCTCAGCTATCACTCCCGCTAACATCTCCCCCTCACCCTTAGTTGGCTTGTTTGGTGTTCTATCCTCTGACCATTCTCTGCCCTCCCACTTTGTTGATCTTGTAGCTTTTCTAACACTGTTGGCAAGACGTGTTATTTTGATACACTGGAAGAGTCCTCGATGTTCATCTATAACTGTTCATGTAGTGTCTTACTGCTCCTGTTGTTAAAAAATAAATAAATAAATCATATACAAAAAAAAACCTTTAAAACTCTAAGTGTAGTATAGAAAGTAGTATTTGTGTGGAATGAACCTTTAGAACCTCTGCATAGGACTAGAAGTAATTTCACAGAAAGTATTTGGGTGGAATCAAAGTAGTACTTCATTCTGCCTTGGTTCACACTAGGTGGCGCTGTCGTGTGACAAACTCTGTTAAAATACCTTAATAGGTTTGTTTTTGTAGGTTAACGTGTGTTTTCTGTACTCTGTATGTAAAAACAAGCTCTTAGTTTTGGAGTCATTTGTTCTTTACCTTCTGACCCCGACACTTTCACCTGAGTTCTCACGTGATTCTCAAGTCTCCTTCTGATTCTCAGTCAAATATATTTTGGACCACTGGAACTCACCGTACACCAAGCAGCAATAATAAAATATATGTATATATTATGATAGTATTGATGTAAAAAAGGGATAAAACTCTTCAGATCATCTGTACAGTATCTACTCTCTATGCACCTGCCGTACTCTAAGATGGGTGGATATGTTCTGCTGGTTATTCCCAGGTGACCAAAGCTGAACAGACCTTTGTTGTTAGCACCTCCATATTGTTAAAATCTCTGTCTGATTAGATCAAATCCTTCTTACCGTCCGTCAGCTGGTTGTCCATCTTTAAAATTAATAAGTCGACCAAAAGACTGGTCACTCTTCATGGACACACAGCTGGGTTCAGGAGAATCTGGTCTCTGCTGCTGCATCCTGATACAAACATGAACAGTCATGTCAGTTTAAGGAAGTAAAACAAGTTGTTACATTGTAATGTTATGGCTACTGAAACTGACTGAATATGGCACAGCCCACCGAGAATATTTTTCACCAGCCGCCACTGCAATCGAAACAGCTTTTCTTTTGACATGTGGCAGGAAAATCATTCTCAAACCTTCTTTTAACTCACAAAGAATTATTTTAGGAATAAAGAGTTACATAATGTAGCGACCCTGCTGGTATAATGACAGAGACTTGTGGGAAAGGGGGGGTTTGATGGGGGGAGGAGGTGCCTAGTTCAGGTATGCCGTTTAGGTCAGGCTGGGAAGGGGTTAACACAATTACAAAAGGGGGTGGGAAAAGAGAAGCAGGGGGGGAAAGGAACAGGTGAAGAGAGACTCAGCTAGAAAGAGAGAGCAGCCACTTTATTGTTTTTCGGCACCCTCCCAACCCAGTTTTAGCCTGTATTAAAAACCCGGTTCTCCGGTTAAACCGTAAGTCCATGTTTCCTCCTTTTATTTAAGTTACTGAGTTAGCTGAGGGACCGCAAACGCTACAATATATTTACAAGGATGTTAAAAATGTTTTAATGTTGCATTGTATCAATATTCACTTGTAACGAAGTATTTCTACATGAACAAAAGATAATTGGTAATTATATTTATATATTGAGGACTACAGTTACTACATATATGTAGGTAATTTGAATCTACAATGTTTCTTCCAGACTGTTGATCCATGAAGTGAAATACTACAATTATTTATAAAATAACTAAGATCAGTGGATTCTATAGAATATTGTTTTGGAAAAAAATTGTGATATATCTTTCATCGATGACTCAATCAAACGAACGATTAGCAAGAATGATCGAACAGCAGGAGGCGCCAACTTGGTGCAGACAGTTGATCCACCACAGAAGAAGGTTTCAGGAAGTCGGCGGTTGATGAGGAACTTGGAAGATTCATCGATCACATGGAAGGTGAGTAAATGTCTACAGACTGATCGGGTGATCAATAACTTTTTGTAGCTGAGGATTAAATCTGCACGAATCTGCTCATGTTAGGAGATATACTGTGGCCTGATTAAAACGGTCTCTATGGAGATATTGAATAACTGCACCGTTACAGTTTAGTGTCATCGACATCACTTCAGACTAATTCAAAGTATTGCCTCTACGGGATCAAACAAGTATTTCAAATTCAAACATCAACGGAATTCAGTTAGTTACATTTGGGAAAAATATTAAACCACTTGACACAGAGGCAATGAACGGTGACATCACAGAGACACGTGAACATCAGCGTTCATCAGACTGGAGTGGAAATCTTCTGTCTCACAGGAAAACACTGACTGTCCTCCTCAGGCCCATCAAGTGACGTCATAGTGACATCAACAAACAGGAAGTCCTCTGCTGTAACTGGAAGTGCCCGAAAAATCAAAGACAATGCTGCTGACTGGCATAACCTGATGCTTCGCTGGGAGAAACTAAATGATGCAGGATTTAACATCGCAGGAAACATCGTGAACCTGAAGCTGATCAGGTGAACTGAACCTTTAGGAGGCGTTAACAAGCTGACACATTTATTTATTATTAGATGAAGACACAAAGGTCTGTGTGTGTGTGTGTGTGTGTGATTGTTTGTGTGCGTCTGTGTGTGTGTCAGGACGAGTTTCTGTAAAGTTGTTGTATCCGAGGAGGAAGCGGTTCCATTTTGTGACGACTCCGTTCAGCGAAGTCCGTTTTTTTTACGTGGCTGTGACCTTTCGAGCATCAATCCAACCTGAACTGTTGCAGGTAACAAATGTCAACATCGGCAGGATTATTAATCTAATCTGTCAATTGCTCTGTCCTCCAGGTGTCAGAGCCAGCAACGGCAGCAGGGGGATGAACCTCCGTCTCCTCCATCAGCGCAGGCCAGGGGGGCTGCAGAGCTACAGGACGAATGCTGCAAACTACAAGACATCATCGACATAATGGTGACGCTTTTGGTTTCCCTTCATGTCAATGAACTCCTCACATTCACGGGAGACCATCTGACGTCTTCTTGTTCCCATTATGCACCTGGACTGAGTCCTCCTCCAAATGTTTTCTTACTTTATGTAATTCGCTTGTTTCTACTCTATGATCACAGGAACAATATATGTAAATAGAATACTTCTTTATATAGTAATATATACATACATATATTTTATTATTATACTACATAGTAATTTATGGTAATGAAGTACCAGTACATACTGTGTCCTGCGGACTGAAGTACCAGTATACTCTCCTCTCAGGTCGTCATAGTGATGAAGATGCAGCGTCTGATGGCGTCCCAGCGAGGAGTTCTGGATCTGGAGGAGTTTCAGTTCGGACCTGAAGGCCGGAAGATTCCGTTGTTCCACAGCTGGAACACGAAACAGTTCGGTGAGTCGACCTGCAAATCGGTTTTAATCAGAACCATGCTTTGATCCCACTCCAGGGAAAGTAAATCGGCACGCTCGGTTTGACACGGCGCGGGTGGCAGTGGACAAAACGCGGCCTAATGCTAATACTTAAAGTAATAATTGTAAAAAATGTATTGATCATGGAGGCAGTAAGAACTATGGCAGAAAGAAGATGCTGAGGAAGAGGAGAGAGGACCTCAAGTGCATCTTGGGAATTCCTCCCCTCTCCAGGATCTAAGAGAGGAAGAGAAGTTAGGATGTGGATCAATAGTTATAAAACACCTGGATCAATAGTTGACTGCAGTACCGGTGGGTAATATATATATAAAAGTACCTCAGGATATTTCATAGAATGTTTTGTAGTATCAATATAAATGTCTGTTTTGAAATAGTTTGAAAACTGCGCAAACAGAAACATTGATGTTTTAATACCAGTCGAGTACATTTCAGTGAACAGGAGGTTTAGGCAGCAGCAGCAGCCAGTGATCCAACAGCAGGATAAAAACATGGACATGAATAATGTTTAAGTGGTACAAATATACTTTTAGGAGCCAGAAGTCCATCCTGGGTAATATGTCGTCCGGTGTGTCGCCTGTGAACGACGGCTGCTCCAGTAAATATGTGCTGAGTCTCCCGGGATGTCCGGGAGACGAAATGTTCCTGCTGTTTCTCCGGTTCCTGTGCGTGAAGATAAACTGCTGCCGGTCGCTGGACACACCTGACTCACCTGTCCTGATGTTTGGCTTCTTGTTTCAGACGAGTCGTCTCGTTTCTTGTTGGACGCCTTCAGGCAGGAGCTGCAGTTGAAGCAGACTATCCTGCAGGAACTTGCCCACACTGCAACCTCTGACCTCTGCATGGTCTACCTGTCCTGCTGGTTGCACCAGCCCTTCATTCCTCCCCAGACCAGACTGCTGCTGGAAGCTCTGCTGATGGAGACCGGCCACCGCTCGCTCTGATGTCATGTGATCCGGCTGCGGGCTACAGGTGTTCAAACCAATGGAAACGGGGACCTGGTGCAGCAGCTGATCCAGGTCTTCATGCAGCTGATTAGCTGAACCCTGAAACCTACGCTGGGGATTATTTATGAACTACTACCTTCATGACAACGCAGAAACAATAGCAATGTTACATTTGTGTACAAGTTCTGATCAATATTAGACGGTTAGAAAACCTCAGAGAGTTTGACAGCTGATAGACATCAGAGGACATTTGAAGCAGAGACATGAGGCGACATTTATCTGTTGAAATCTAACGACATTTATTGTGGTGTCATGAGAAGAACTGGGTTCGTCACTTCAGTTGAAGAACATGAAATGTGTTTACGATCAGCATGACGGATCGGCCAGGTTCAAAACTGTTTCTCTTCAGCTTGCATCAACTTTCCAAATGAGTACAAACGTTGACATTTGGAAAATGTTTCACTGTGTTTTATAAAAAGTAATAAAATAGTGCAACTTTTTTTAAACTTTGTTTATCTACATATAAACAGCCAACTGACCTGTTTTTCAAACAGCTCCAAATATGGAACAATTTCACACGTTCACAATCATCACTCAGCAGGCAGGATGGAGTGACATCATCACAGGTGACAGGTGAACGGACCAATCCAACAAATGTATGAAAGTGTGCAGAACCGCTGTGTACGGGAGCCCAGAGAGGACAAACCAGCCTCATTTAGTTGTCTAAGCTTCTGTCCTGAGGTCGGTAGTTATTGATCAGCGGTGACTTATGCTTGATAACCTACCTCTGATCACCAGGTGATGTGGAAACTACGGTCTCAGGCAAACACTGGAAGAAATAAATATGCGCAACACTAATTAAAATAATAATGAAATGAGAATTTATCAAGAAAATTAGATCATAAAGTCACGAAAAGCCAAAACAGTCAACTACAGGTAGCAGCCAAGTTCCAGTTTCTGAAAAGTAATGAAACCATCACGTGTTTGGGAACGACCGCAATGTGTTTAGAAACAGGAAGTTTCCTCTGACACATCGACAGCAACAAAGTTTGTCCTCAGTTGGAGCTGACAAGGACATCTGAAACCATGAAGATATGTTAGCGCTCCCTATAGGTTGCTGTGTTCATGTTTTTTCCCGGGGGGACAGTAGACCCTTACAGTCTAAGAAGGTCCCCCTATCTGCTCAGTTCAGACCAATCTGAGTTCTGTCCAGGGTTCACTGGGGAGCTTTGGCTCCATCCGATGCCTCGATGCCCAGCAGTGCCTGGACCGCCTCCAGGTTGACCCCCTCTGGGGTTTGGATGTGCATTGTGGTCCCATCTGGCCCGTTGACTATGACAATACGATCTGATCCAGGCTCCGCCACTTGGACGGTTAGCCCCTCAGTCTGGATGTAGATTTCCTGGCCTTCTTGTAGCTCCTTGGTCTCACAGGGGTCCGTAGTACCAGGGCCTGACTGGTTGGAGTCCCTTTGCTGGCGATGAGATGACACAAGATTCTGAGAGCTGGATTCCGGTTTCTGGGTGGACTTGCAGGTCTTTGTGTCTGTACTTGACTTGGGGCATGGACCTAGAGCCTTCTCCAACTCCTTCATCTGGGCTGTGATATCACTGGTGCTCAGTACCTGGTCCTGCCCCCCCGCCTTAAGGTCCACCTGACCATCCGTTTGCAGAGGCCACTCCTCCTTGTCCTTACCTGTGATCACCTCCATGGGCGTGACAGTAGGGAGAACCTGGGTGGAGGGCATCTTAACACAGGCGGGTCCAGAGGAGCTGTGGGACCAGACAAACATTCACAACTCAGCAAACCAGTCAACCCACCTGGTCCAGATTGGACACCTGGTCTGGACCTGGGCTGTGCCCGAAAACACTAACTATTCACTATATAGTATATAGTGCACCTTGTACAACCGATGGTCACTAACCAGGCACTATATACCAGCATGCATTGCGTCTGGCAGATGGTAGAGGAGGGAGAGAAGTGCAGAAATGTGACGAGTGGACGACTGTTGAAATAATATTTTTGTTGAACAGAAAGTAATTTAAGTTTCATCGCAGCTTCAGCTCGTCTTGTGCCTTCTGATTGATAATGGTGGTGTCATCAGGAACTTCATTAAGATTTTTTTTTTCCTTGACGAGACACAACATAAAATGTTAGCAGAGCGTCACAACACAAACGGCAAGAAAGTCACTAGATATTCTTTATGGATTACAAAGTGTTTATCATGTAAATGCAGGTCTTATTTACTACTGCTGCATTTCTATCTGTAGCTTTATTTGAATCCATTCACGCATCTTTGATCTGTGATGTTTTAGTTATGCTGCTGAGAAAATGACCCAAGAAGTGAAGATGAGTATTTTCTCATTTTGCCGGTGTGCTCACTTTAGTCCTCTAAATATCCCTACACATATAGTGAATTAGTCCAGGTGACACAGATAAACATTCAGAGTGGCAGGTGAAAATATGAAATCATAAGAATCAGCAGCTTTGCACACCTGTTCTACCTGCAGGGGGGCGGGGTCCACTCACCTGGAGGCGGAGTCAGCAGTGGTGGCCAGCAGTCTGGATCCAGCTGGAATGACCAGAGGAGACACTGAGACCAAGCAAGACTTCAGAGAGGAGGTTGCCGGGGTCGCGGAGGTAGCCGAGGTTGCCAGGGTCGAGGAGGTCGCAACTTGGGAAAAATGCGTGGAAAGATTGATGAATATTTGAATTGTAATTTCATGTCAAAATGTAGTATTGATGCAGTACAGGTGCAGTGATGGTGTAGTACAGGTGTCACAGCAGTACCTGCTCTGGGTAACTCGATGCCGTTCTGGTGAACTGGAACACTGTTCTCCATCTTGAATCTCTTTGACGGTGGAAGCATCTTGGAATTCTGGAAAACATGTTTCTAACTGAATCCCGTTGAACCTGGACCAGGGAGAGTCCTGGACCAGGCAACTGCCTGCAGTACTTTTATACTTCAGGTATTCACAAACTTTCTGAGAGTATTCTCATAGAGCTCCTAACTCCAACACTTCCAGCAGGTTGTAGCCGAACACTAACTGAGTGACTTTAATTTATATAAATACTAAGAAGTTGCCCACAAATCTGTGAGCGCATGTTAGTAAGACATGGCCCACAAACGTCCCTGCAACATCTAATCCGGAGCATTTCAAACATTCACTGTAATTCTGCGTTTGGAAAATATTTATTTCTCCAACCTCGATGTTTCACCTTTTTCTTCTAAGTAACGGTCTTCTTAAAAGTTCTCAGTTCAGACTTTAGGAGATCTCTCCAGAGCTGAGATGCTTTGTGAATAACTTTCCTCTCTATCAGCAGCTGGTCTCAACCTAATAAACACTTATAATTTGATGTATTTATGGGGATCTTATTATTATTCATTATTAACTGTATTATTTTGGACTAGCAAGCTTTGTGAGTACAGTAGATCCAAACTGGATCCTGCCTTCAGAGCCTAGCTTACAGAGTGGGTGTACCTCCATGTATCGAATGTTCTTAGTGGTCAGACTAGAGCTGGGAGAAGCTCCGGGAACCACCTTCATCCTGTTCACCTCGTCCAGGATCCCCAGACACCTGGCAACCTGAACCACGCAGAGCAGCAAATTAATTCATGTATTTAGAAGCAAATGAGGATTTGAGCCATGTCACTTGTGAGGACACGAAGTTCAGCTGGATGATGTCACAAGGAAGTATGAAGACATCCTGACACTCTCATCATGATGTCAGGATACATGATGACACCACACTCACCGTAGCTAATAGATGTTACAGTAGGCGAGTTTGAAACTGATGAAATCGGAATGAGAACAAACCTGAACACTTCCACACATCCTTCTGCAGAAGGTTCAGGACTGTAACAACACAGGAGAACCCTCTCACCTCGATATTCCTGACCTCCAGTGGCGTGGCTCCGCCCTGTGGACTGATGATGTAATCCTGAGCGTCTTGTCTCACCTGAGCCTGAAGGGACTCAAACTCACGGTAAATGTCTGGAAAACGACTGCGTGCTGGACCGCCACGATCAACCTGAAAGTCGAGAAGACACAACTCAGTTTCTGCAGTTCAGTCAGGAGGGAGGAACTTTCCTTCTAGAGACCGTGACAAACCCATAGAGTCTCAGTAAGATGTTGAACAGCCATCGATTCTATAAGACGACAGATGAACACAGTTGGTCTAAAGATTTGACCTCTGGTTGCACAATCTCCCACAGTTCAACTGGAGTGTGAAGGCCACAGCATGTGGTTCAAACCCTCATCATCTTCTTCAAACAATTCAGTAACCCGTCCGTTCT
This sequence comes from Macroramphosus scolopax, assembly GCA_901007825.1. Taxonomy (NCBI): domain Eukaryota; kingdom Metazoa; phylum Chordata; class Actinopteri; order Syngnathiformes; family Centriscidae; genus Macroramphosus; species Macroramphosus scolopax. Next base: position 11,279 of record CAAKHC010003166.1, on the reverse strand, counting down.
GTATGGAAGCTTCTGCATTCCTTATGTTTCTCCTTAGAGAGGGGCAGCTCAGGGTAAGGGGCCAGCTCAGGGTAAGGGGGCTGTGGGTTTGATTTCCGTGTCAGTTTCTTTGAGCGAGACACTGACTGCTTCTGACGAGTGCCACTACATTAGAAAGGCTCTATATGAAATTGTCATTTATTCATGCTTGTTTTTCATATTGTCACTGTCTGTACATACATATGTATTAATGTGGACAAAATATTAGGAACATCTCTCACCAGAAATGGGTACTCTTCAAGTATTCCATTAAAATAAATCAACACCTCTAAAACAGATTCAACAAGAAGTGAACATGAAGTAGGATTTATTCTTTGGTTTTACTGTGTTAGAATGTAAATATTCTGCTTAGTGTTTGGCAAGACATCTTCATTTGATCATTAGCCTCACGTCACTAACATGAACCGGGAGCTGCAGCTCACCACCGCTGACACCCCATCGGACAGACACCACCCGGTCGGAGTTACAGAGAACCACTGATCTGTTCACGCCAGGTCTCTGATGACCGTTGTGTTTCATGTTTTTATCCCTTCAACTTCAGATATGTGACATTTTATTTTGAGCCCTGGACTGCAGATAAGAACTAGAGCTTGAGATCTGTCTCCTCCGTCCATGATGTAGCGCTATGCTAACAGCTAATATGACCATATTTGTGTGTACCTTTGCCAGCAGCAGGTCCCACAGACTCAACACTTGGGTGAGACGAGGTAGAACGATGTCCATCAGCTCCTCGTCCTCACACTGCTCCACCATCTATAAACCCCAACACGGTTGTCATGGTAACAAACAGACCAGTTATCTGTGTATTCCGGTAATATTTCGGTGACCTTGAATGTTAATGTCTAACCTCCTGCAGTCGCTCTCTTCTCCTCTCGGCCAGCTGCTCTGCTGTTGCAGTGATAATGCCAAGCTTTGGAGGTCGACCGCGGCGGCCCCTCCGACTGACGAGGCCAACGGATACCTGAGTGAAACCAGCAGTCACACAAAACAATCATCTACTGGAGATCTGGTTATCAAGCTGTGATATTTCTTCATACAGTCAAAAGACTCACTGAACATGAAGGACTCACTGAAGATATTACTGCTTGATTTCTGGGTGAACTGACCTTAGGAGGAGGTACCAATGATCGACCCCGCCCCCGTCCCCGTCCCCTGCCCCGTCCACGTCCTCGTCCTCGTGGTCGGCCAGGGCCACGGTGATGGAAGCTCCTGAGTCCTGCAGCTGCTGCTGGGCTCCCCTCCTGAAGACAAGAGACAGTAAGTCAGACTGGAGTTAACCAGTCAGTAAACTGGTATATGATTAATCAGCGAATACACAATAACTGGTGAGAAGACCGATGTTGATTAAAATCTTCAGCATATGATCAGATAAAAAATCAATAAAATATTTCAATTAGCTTTAAAATCTCAATCGTCAATCTCAGCTTGGTTGGTGGATTGCTCTCTTACTCTGTTGGTTGCCATGGCAGCAGGTTTGTCTTCCCTCTTCTCCTCCTCTTTGACAGTGGTTGATGTGGCCGATGACAGCTCCTGAGACTGGGTGCTGTCCATGATGGGGCTTGGCGTGTTGCTGGAGGGGTCTGGATCTCCGTGGGATGGGTTCAGTTTGTAATGCCGGTTCAGGCCACCAGGACCGATGTAGGCCTTGTCACAGGTCTGGCAGCGGTGGGACCGGGACTTGTGGCTGTAGGTGAGGGAAGGAGAAGTGCCGAAGGCAGCGTCATTCTTTCTCCCAGCCTCACTCTCCTCCTCCTCCATACTCATGTCGGAGTAGTCGTCAGAGTCGGACTGGTGGCTGTCGGCCAGGTCCTCGGTCTTGATGAACTTGTAGTCTTTGGCTTTGTACTTCGGTGGACGGGATACCCGACCGGATCTGGTCTGGACTTTGACCGCTTTCTTCTCTCTCTTCTTCAGCTTCTTCCCCCGCTCTTTTTCTTTCTCTCTGTCCTTCGCTGTTGGCGGCGGCACCAGTACAGTTGGAGCCACAGTGGGCAGGGTGGCTGCTGGGGGTCGAGCAGCACCAAGTGTGGTGGTCTGTGTTGGTACAGCTGAAATGACAGCCGCTGGTTTAACTGGACTAATACTGGAGGCCACTATTGTGCCATTAGCAGGGGCTTTAATTAGCGGCACGCTAACAATTTTAGTGGTGGAGGAGGGTGGGGTCTTAATGGCTGACTGAGTCTGGACTACAATCGGGGAGGAAACTGGTTTCTGACCCACAGCAGAAGTGGCGCTGGATGACGTCTGGCTAGTTAGCCTGTGGACCAATGGGAGCAATGATCCAACCATGGGGGCGGGGCTTGGAAGTAGCAGCTGGATTGGCGGGTCCCCTGGACTCTGCTGCAGGAAGAACTGCTGGCCCTGCTGACCAACAACAGGCTGGATGTGGATGATCTGACTGCTGTTCATACTTCCATTGGCCGACAGCTTCATCTGCGGCTGACTGACAATCAGACTCTTCTGCTGGGAAGCGATGCTGGGCTTCACTTCCTGTTTGGGAGGAACCTGGATCTGGATCCTGACTGGTTCTGACTGTGGACAGAAAACCAGACGCCACATTAAATGTAAGAGAAATGCTGAACTTGATCAAATAGATGTGACATGATGAATACGCCAGGATCAGATGATGTATCATTAAGAATGTCATGTGATGAAATGGAAAGGTGCGGAACTGCTCCTGCACCTTGTGTTTCCAAAGGAAAACATCTAATAATCCAGGACGGAAGCGATTGACTCTATGAATTATTTACCGCTCACTGAAAACGGTTCTACAACATTTAGGAACTGGGCACATGTGAAGATGATGCTGATCGGACCCACTGGACCAAACTGAAAACTAACTCAACAATCAGTTAAGTAAAGATACTCCTGATCAATACCCAGCAGCCATGGCACACCACAGGGAACCACAACACATCTATGTGGCCGCTCCTTATTACAGAGCAGGTGAGTGGAGCTCAGTATACAGACACAATCTGGATAAGCTGAGCCTGCAACAATCCAGGTCAACCAGACTGATCGTTAACCACATTCCATGCCTGTCTCACCTTCTTCTGGACCACCTGAACTGAGCTGTTGGTCTGCATGGCGACCTGCTGGGCCACGCTCTTCAACTGCTGGGAGGCGTTCTTGTGGGAGGTGGTCTTTAAGCTCTGCTGGGAACACTGGAATTGAACCTGCTGTTGAGGGACCTGAACCTGCTGCTGGAACTTTGTGACCTGGTTGATGACTTGCTGCAGCTGGCTGGGGTCCAGGGCTGTGTTGGGGACCGGGATGGTCTTGACGACCTGGCTCTGCTGGAGAAGCTGGGCGGCCTCCGTGTCCGACACCTGGACGATCTGCTGCTTGTTGAGCTGGTCCAGCAGAGCCTGCTGCTCCTCGGCAGTCAACCCAGAGCCCTCCACCAGGCTGCCGTCCGGTTGCACGTATATGATGGTTGTGTTGACCATGTCTGGTCCCAGGCCCGTGAACTCTGTGCCCACCAGGAGGCTCTGTTCCTCCGGACAGCTCTGGAACAACTCCGCTAGCTGAGCTTCGGGTCCGGCAGATGAAGTGTCCCCAGTCTGGCCGCTATGCCCGGTGGTCGCTCTTGATATGATTCTCGCAGGCTGGTTACACTCAGCGGCCTGGGAAAGAGCCGCGGTCCCGGGCGGCTCCGCGGCTGTTATTGTTCTGGTCGCACCGCTGTCATCCTCGTTGTCCGCCATTTTGGCTGCGAGGCTAACTATTAGCTAAGCTAGTAGTAAGGGGAGATTCAGATCAACCTGATCGTAGATCGATTTCACCTTATCAATTATTTTTATAAAAATCGGTGTGTGTTGGTGAATCAAACACACCGCTGAGGTCAAAGACAACATGAACGGAAGCGGGAATGACTGGACCGGTTGACGGTAAGCGGGGGAGATTTGAACTAGCCTAGCTTAGCCCTCAACACGAGAGGAAACGAAGAATCCCTGAACCGGACTTCCAGCGGACCGGATTCTTTATTTAAGAGGTCAATAATTCAATCTCAGTTGGTATTTCATGCAAAAAATTACAAATATATTCTGAAAAATATTTTGCATACAAGTCTATAAGAGGCAAACGTTAATCAAACCATCAACCTTTTGAGGAAGTGGTAGTTTGATGAAATGTAAAAACTCATTATGTCAGTAAGTCACCATGTTCCACTCCTTCAAATGGATTGTCATGTTCCGTCAAATTAAACAAATGTTTAGGGTAAATTAATTTAATTTAACGAGCCAATTTGCTCAAAGTACAATATAAAGCTCTAAATGAACAACTAGTGTAACGGAAGAGTTATGTAGATACAGTCTCCATGTTTTCCGAACATCAGTGATCGAGTTTCCGCTTCCTGTCACTCGTTTATTTATTTATTTATTTATTTATTTATTTATTAATGTATCTATTAGTCAATCCTTTTCTGCAGAAACTAAAGGACAGAATCAATGAAAGTCTGTAGTTGAGTGTTTTAGTTTGAATCAGATAAAAACAGAAAAGACAAACAGACGAATGACGTTGTGTGCCCACCAGCAGGGGGCGCAGTTTATTAGTCGCCTCATTATGCGACCTGTCAGACAGACAGACCGATGTCGCCCCTCAAACCTTTAATGTCCCGCTGTTATAAGAACATCTGGAGCAACATCTGACCGCATCCATCACAGAGAACTCCGAGTGAGTGACTCATCGTCCTCTTCCTCCGGTTAGGATGCTTGCTAACACGCATTTAGCTGATTTTATATGATGCTAGCTTGTGTGGACCGGGGCTGGAAGCTAACTGATAACAACAAGATGTTTTCTTGTGCTTGTTGACATCATCGTGTTGTCTAGGAGGTTTACTGTCAGAACGGCCCGCTGGACGTTCATCTGCAGGTGCCGTCACCTCCCGTTAACGTGACACGTAACCTCTTTAAGCAAATGGTCGATTAATATTTCTTTCCGCCTCGGAGAAATACGTTGAAACAAAATCATTTTGTATGATTTCTTTTCACTTCCTTAAACTTGCCAGTTTAATTCGGGTTATTTCTGGTCCACAAAACAGCGTCTGAATGATGATCCACCAGTATGTCTGTGTGAATACTCTTGGATTCCTGCTCTTGGATATCCTCCATGACTGCTTTGAGGGAGCAGAAGTAAATAATAAACGTTGACTTGTTGTCTAACAGGAGTTGAGACAATTTGTATTAAACAAGTTTTGTTGCTTCCAGCTGCACACGTCGCAGAAAGATCAGGGCTGTACTTTAGGGATTTGATTTCCAAAAAATCGCCTGTACTCAGGTAAGTTTTGTTATTTTCAGATAAAGGTTTTGTAATTTTTTCCAGAATCTTCAGGAACATGGCGACCCAGCCGGCGCCGCTTTCCATCCTGAGGGAGTTCTGCCCGCCCTACTATCTGTTGAACGCCATCCCAGCCAAGGTATAAAGCGTCAGCTTCCTACTAGGCCAAAGAACAGAACTGATACAAACCAGGCTATTATTCAGGCCAATTTACAGAGCAGAACCTTTCTTCTGTCCGGCCGTTAATCATGGCTGTTTCCTAGATCCAGTTTCAATGGTGGGTCCCTGCAGGCTGAACATTTTACCCCTCACCAGGCATCAGAATGTTGAGTTGGTTTGACAATGACATCAGAGATGCTAAATGAGTCTGAAGGAGTTCTTCCAGCAGAGGGCATCACAGTTCGCTCAAGACAGCAAGTGTTCCTGCTGCGACTATTGCTCAGCTGTCTTACCTAGGAGCGGACATGATGATGTTATTGACGATGGTGGTGAATAAGGCTCTGGTGTTCTCCTGCAGGTACAGCGAGGGTTCCGCTCTGTCGTGGTCTATCTGACGGCTCTGGACAGCAGCAGTGACTTCTTGGCAGTGGGAAGCAGCATCGGCATGCTGTACCTGTACTGCCGCCGCCTGGCACACATGAACAAGTACAGCCTGGAGGTCAGAGGCTCTTTTCTTCTGTGGTGATCAGTTTGTTTTAGAACAATCTGAGACCCACAGAGGACACTTGAGGACACTGAGTTACCCTCAGTATCCCAGAATTCAAGTGATTAGTGACTGTCATAATTAACACTGAAGTTAAATGTTTATATTTGTGTGTGCATGTATGTATTCAGGGAAAGTGTGATGCCATCACGGCTGTGAAGCTGCTGAGCTGTTTTGACGACCTGGTTGCCGTGGGAACAGCATCGGGTCGCGTGGCCATCTTTCAACTGGTGTCTCCCCTTCCTGGTCGCAACAAGCAGGTGGGAAGACCGACAGATGTGTTTGAAACTAAAATAGAAGTTCTCAATGTTACTTTAATCACAGGATCCTGTCTGTCTGTCTGTTTGTCCGTCTGTCCGTCTGTCTCTCTCTCGCTCTGTAGTTGAGGCGTTTCGATGTGGTCGGCCACCATAAGGGGATGGTAACATCTCTGACTTGGAGCACCAACGGCATGAAATTGTTCTCTGGAGACGATAAAGGACGAGTTGTGTTCTCGGCTCTGGATCTGGATCAGGTGACAACACAGCACAGCAGTGAAGGACAACGATAACAGAAACTAGCACAGCATTATCTTGACTCTGTGTGTGTGTTTAGGGTGTGTGTAAGCCTGTGCTGCTGTTGGAGGAGTCCTCAGGTGTGGTTCAGTTGGAGTACAGTCATCAGGTGCTGCTGGTCTCCACTCAGCAGAGATCTCTGCTTTACTGCACACAGAATCAGGAAGTTCAGCAGCTGGGCGCCAAGCCCAGGAAGAGGTAACTACACAGCATGTGTCACATACTAGATGCATTTATTTATTCTGACAGAAGATGTCAGATGATTAAGTCTTTATAGAGAGAGTCTATGGCACTTTGACTTCACAAAGAACCTTTTGAAATTGTAGTGCCCTGTGCGGGGCAGACAACTACATAGCAACATTAATCAACATAAATCCACCCGGAGTCCAGGCACACTGGCGGTGGCTGATGTTCCCTCTGGTACTGATGGGCTGAAGAAGCTACTGAAGCTGATGATTCTGAGGAGGCTGGTGGAGATGTGGCGGTGGAGGGAGTTCCCATCAGCAGCATGAGAGAACTGGAATCTGAGACAGAACATATCTTAAGAGGGAAGCAGCAATATGATAAGCTAATGGTTAAGGTGTGTCACTGAGCTGTTGGATAGATGTGATCAGCTGATATCTCAGACGACAGCGGGGGGGGGGGGGGGGGAGGGAGGAGGGTGGGGGGGGGGGG
>CAAKHC010003165.1:0-12634 GCA_901007825.1 Macroramphosus scolopax | reverse complement strand
TGGTGGTGGTGGTGGTGGTGGTGGTGGTGGTGGCTGATGATCCCTCTGGAGTCCAGACACTGGTGGTGGTGGCTGATGATCCCTCTGGAGTCCAGACACTGGTGGTGGTGGTGGTGGTGGCTGATGATCCTCTGGAGTCCAGACACTGGTGGTGGTGGTGGTGGTGGCTGATGATCCCTCTGGAGTCCAGACACTGGTGGTGGTGGTGGTGGCTGATGATCCCTCTGGAGTCCAGACACTGGTGGTGGTGGCTGATGATCCCTCTGGAGTCCAGACACTGGTGGTGGTGGTGGTGGTGGCTGATGATCCCTCTGGAGTCCAGACACTGGTGGTGGTGGTGGTGGTGGTGATGATCCCTCTGGTCTGTTGGGCTGAAGGATGGAATGGAGGTGATGATTCTGACGTGACAGGTGGAGCTGGGGTGGTGGTGGTGGTGGTGGGAGAGCCCGTCAGCAGCATGAGAGAACTGGAAGCTGAGAGAGAACTTATTTAAAAAGGGGAAGCAGTGATCTGATTGGCTAACGACAGAGGTGTGTCACTACCTATTGGCTGGTTGTGGTCAGCTGCTGAGACCAGCTGATATCTCGGGTTATGCCCCGAAAATGACAGCGAGAATATAATGATTCATGTGGGAGGAGTGATTGTTAGATGTGGCTTGTGATAACATCGGTCTTCCTGACTGAACTTGCGCTAGAGCTTCATTTAAGATAGTATTTCATATAATACATATTTTCTGAATTGGAATGGCATATTTACAGATGAGTTGGTAGAATAAAGTAGATGTTCTCTTTAATTGAAGATACCCTTCAAGATCTCCTATTTGAAATAAAATCAATAAAAAAATCTATGCATTGTTTGTGAGAAGTGATTCTAGTATGACTAACCCTAACTCGTTCCTGGTAGCAGTGTAATTTCATAGTTTTTTTGGAGTTGCAACTCAAACTTTACACTCAATTAGTTTTTAGCTGCCAAGGTTAATAATTGCTAACTTGATAAAATTGTTAATTGAGTCTTCTTTACCGTCATTATTCCATATGACTAAGAATGGTTACACCTAATCATCTTAGATGCTATCATATGACAGATGGGGGATGATGAAGATGACAATGAAGATAAGGTTTAATCCCTTAGCTCTGTCCCGACCCCTTTTAAACCCTCTCTCCTGCCTGTTATGTATATGTGGACATACTGCACAATGACGGCTTAGATTGAAGGATACAACAAAGAAGGATACAACAAACACACAATACTTGAATAAGCAAATTAGCTGTAAGAAGCTGACCTTTACCTGGCAAACACTTCTTCAACTTTGGAGACAGAGGTAAGATTTTCTAGCTGTGTAAGTTAAGTACAACATAAATATTAGTACAGTTTGTTGTGTCCTCTATCATCTATGTCTTGGTGGCTGCTTTTCACATTTTTATTCTACACACAATGTTGAATTGTCGACCCACTTGTATAGCTCTTCTCAAAACAAGTCTTTTATATCCGTTTCAGTTTGGCTCTCTTGGTATGAAGAATTCACATCTACGTTTTTTTCACTTTATGCATTTGCCCCCTATTTTGTCTTTAGCAGCACTTTATCCACATTTATATATGGGTGGGTGCTTTGGTGGATACTTTATTTAGCCCGAGGGGAATTAAAGGAATGATATGCTTACCTAGTCATTGTTTTATTGATTTGTTCATATGTATATATTCTTAAGCTTTACTCAGATACATTTCAAGTGATGAGCATGGTTGTTAAACGCCAGTTCTGAACAGCTTGTGAGCTCATTAACCTGCTTAGCTAATCTACCACTTTGATAACATTAAATGGATCAGCTGCCTCAGATTAATAACCATGATCAGTGGTCTGACTGACGTCATTTGATTAAAACCCCATCGTTATTGACAGCTCAGCTGTATCAGTAAAAGAGCTGTCGCCATGGCCTTGATGTGGTGTATGAAGGGGAACATAGTTGCTGGATCCAAGAACTAACCAAACAACCACTTTGGCCACTTTAGTAGATGCAACTGTAAAAAGGATTGTTCTGAAACAAAATCACATTATTTTCTGTTATTGTGGTGGTTGTGTTGTACTCAAGTGTATTACATTCAATAGTTTTGCAATCAAATGGTTTAATGTATGAACATGGAGTGGACTGTCTTTATAATGCTGTACAGTTCAACACTACTGCACAATTCAACCTGAATGATAACAGGTCATGTAAATACCTTGCTGACAGTGAAGATCAAAAGTTAATTACATGTAAAAGCAGACTTTCTGCTTGTGAATAGAAAATAGTAAGAAGACAAAAGGTGGAGGGTCACAACAATAGCATACAATTAATAGAAGGATGTGCACAATGTGCCATCTTCATCATGTGAACACGTCAGACTCTTGGTGATCAGCATAATCTGACTGGTTAACATGAGCCCGGCTCACAGCAAGTGGTTGTGACAAGTGTGTCTAAAAGCATGGACACACACACACACACACACACACACACACACACACACACACACACACACACACACACACACACACACACACGGCACACACACGTACACACACACACACACGCACACACACACACACACACACACACACACACACACACACACACACACACACACGCACACACACACACACACACACACACACACACACACACACACACACACACACACACACACACACTTTTAAAAACAGTGGCTCGGAAGCTTTAGATGTTGTAGGAGCCAAAATGTATATTTGGTTTGATCTTATGTTTTGTTTGGTTTTCCCACACTTTGTTTTGATGTGTCACTTCCCACAGTAATTAACTAATAGCCGAATTGAACTCGGATTGGCTGCTGCTGTGTGTCTGCTCATTACCTTGAGTTTATTTCAGGTGTGTGTGTGTGTGTCGGGGCATGCTGGGAGAGAATGGGGGTGAGCTAGGCTCGATATTTTCTGTTGACCGTTTTTACCTTTTGACCGTTTATATGTGTGTGCGTTTATACGTTTATACGTTTATACGTGTTTGTGTTTTGACCGTGTTTGCGTTGTTGAACGTTTTTGCGTATTTGCATTCTTCCATGTTTTCCGTTTAAGTTTCATTAATCTAATTGTCAGAACAAACATTTTTGGACATTATTATTTTGTATTAATAAATCACCTTAATTGCAATAAGTTTACTGGTTTTGTTTGAAATGCGTCAAAGCCTCATAGCACCACTTCTAATTACTGAATGGGAGAAGAAGTAGTTGCTACAATAGATGTTTTAAAGGCTTTATAACAATGTGGGCAGAAGCATTCGTTATTAGAGGCCAAGTTGATTCCAAAATTCTATAAACATCATTTGTTTTTATATACTGAAAGCACCAAAGGTACCGTAGTTATTGGACAACAACAACACTGGAATGTTGAATGAGCTTACAGCGGGTGGAAAGAGGCAGAGACAGAGAAACAGCAGGACCAGGACGGGCTGATCGATCAAAGTGCTGTTTCATTATACAATATCCACTGTGTCGGGGTCTTTGACCGACCAGAACATGTCTCTGTGCTTTTCTAAAGAACATACAGGGTTGTCTTCTTCTGGGTTGGCGTCCAACAGCTCAAACATCAATAGACAAACGTTTAGCGAGAGGAGATTGTTGACCAATAGATCGCAGATCAAGTTTGTCTTACTGATATGACTTAGGTGACCGAACCACGAGTGGGAATCAAAGAAGTCGGGAAACCAAATAGAAAGACAAGAATTTGACATGAGTTTACATGGAGACATTCCATGAACTAGTTTATTGCAATAAATGATCCACACTACAATTTGGAAATACAGAAGAGGCTAATCTGGAAGACAGGAACACGTTATACTAGAATACTGAAGTGACATTACATAATTAGTGTTTTTCTGGTTAAAATGACTGGTTAATAGTTTTCCCTTTCACTTTGAAGATGATCATTTTGTAGATGTTGTGTGACAAAAATCAATAACATGTTGGATACTTATTAGTCATGATATAATTCAAGTTTTACTTTACTGTAGGAATGTAGTATCCTTAAAAAAGAAATCCTTAAATGTCTTTCACATTTCCTTTTGTTTGCTGGTTAAAGGCCGTTATTTCTCGGTGCAGCTTCCTGCTGCCGTTTGACTGTCACGATCAGTTGATGCAACTAATTACTCAAAATAATGCCAAGTGCAACAGCAACTGGATGGCAGTGAGAGATGACATACAGTAAGTGATGCTATGCTGAAAGTAGCACTGCAGAACACAATGTTAGAGATCTTCAATTTAGAATTATTTTCTGTTCATGATGAAACTGTGGCTGCCCTGTTGAATTCTGTCATCCATCTTCATATTTCTTTCTGTCTGTAAGAACAAAGCCATCCGCTCCGTATTCAATCGTCTACTGACATTTGAGCTGTAGTCTGCCAAACAAAACAATAATGAATTGCACAAAAGCAGAAAACCGTTCTGGTGCTTCGTGGACACACATTGTCTGATTTGTTCTGCCTCTCTGGGATCTGGCAACCCTGCCACGACCCTTTTCAACTCGTCCATCCCCACCGCCAGTTGCCGGCCACCACAGTTATGGTGGAGACACACCAAATTGGTCAATAACAATCTGAATGCAGCAGACCAGTATTGCCCTCCTAGTGGTGGTGACGAAGTGGGTCCTGATCGTGAGTCGATTATAGAAATAGACAATATAGAAACATCATCATCGTCTTGATTCATATTTCATCACCAGTGCATAGTTTGACAGTTTAATCAGTGTCATGATCCTGGTCATGTGTCGGATGGAGAGATCGTCTGATGGATACAGATCCAGAAACTCTCATCAAACTAGGCAGTGCTGATCAAATATGAATCAAGATTCTAGCTCTGCATTGCCTATTTTGTGCCACTACTGGTTTCAGAAACATATTTAAGGGTTTTTGTTTGCCTCCGATAACATACAATACAGCTCAAATTCTGTCTGTGGTGTTTAAGTTTATAACGGCACTGCATCGGCACATTTCATTAGAGTGAATGGAGCTCAAGTAGACCCAGTGGTGTCGAGTAATAAATGTTCTGTAGTAGAGAAAAGAATTCATTATGCAACACGGCTATACATTGGTTTTATACACACGTTTTGGCTTCTTTGTGTTGTGGTGTTTCAAGATTTATGTAATATATTATATGATAATTTAAGGATATACCAAGCTAGCTAGAGGTACTATATATCATTTAGTCTTCTGAGCCGTGATGTAGTTCCAGTAATAATTTACCCAGGCATACATATTTACTTATTTTTACAGTAAGTAAGTAAGTATGTATTCTTCTATATCCTCTCTGATTAACATCGTTGTCATACGTGTAGAAACTAGTTCTTTTCCTGGCTGCTAAACTACTATTCACGGCCTGTTTGAGTACCCAGCTGGTACAAAACACAGTAAACCTGTCAAACCAGCTCTCTGGGCAGGAGGAGGCAGGCAGGGATTTCAGTGTGGGTGAGTTCATAAAACATTGATTGACTCAGTTTCCTCAGAGGGTAAATATATTCCTAGTATAGTTTGTGTTAGCTGGGAATACATTACAGTATCTCAATGATGCACATCAGAATTTATGTAGAAAGGACAAGGATTTGTTTGAAATGACTAACTGTGAATATCCACCAATGACTTGGTGGATATTCAATTCTGTAGAGGACAATACGAGCCATACCTATATATACAGTATATATAATGTATATATATATTATACTGTATATAAATACATATTCTTATACCTGACTCCAATAGGCTGGACGAATGTTCAACCTTGTATTGCTCTTATTATACTCCACACTTGTTTTATGGAAAATAGAATCATGTATTTGAGATAAATATGTATCCGAAAAAAATGAATAATAAAAATGATTAAAGGAAAGTGCCTGTCCACACACCACATTGAATTTACCAAAGCATAACTGAGGCATTCAAAGTTGGAGTTGGGATCATCTTTTCACATTTAAAAGCCACAGCATCCAATCTAATGGCTCTCTGTCTGGTCCATCTCAGGCAATCCTATTTGCATGTTCTCTGATTTGCAGGCACCCAACAGGATGTCTGGTTCTACCCAGGAGGAAGAGGAGCTACCTGCCAATCACACAGGTCAGAGGCAAAGTCAGAAAGATGTAATAGACATTGTAACAGTGACAGTGTAACCTGACTGTTATACACACACATCTATTTATGAAGAGTTACATAACATTATACAAAATTCATTAATGAAATACTATTGTGTGTTCATGAGGTTGAGGCGTCCCTTAACGTTGCCGTCATGATTTACTCACTTTAACTTTGCAGTATACAGTTGCAGGACAAAGTATGTGAACCCTTTGGAATGACCTGCATTTCTGCATAAATTGGTCATAAATGTGTTCTGATCTTCATCTAAGTCACAACAACAGACAAACACAGTCTGCTTCAACTGGTACCACACAAACCATCATATGTGTTCATGTTTCTATTGATCACACCATGTCAACAAGGATGTGAACCCTTGGATTTAAGAGCTGGTTGACCCTCCTTTGGCAGCAATAACCTCAACCAAACGGTACTTTTGCCAGTAGTGCTGTGGAACATCCAGGTGCTCTTTTGCAAACTTCAAACGTGCAGCAGTGTTTGCATGACCAATTTATGCAGAAATCCAGGTCATTCCAAAGGGTTCACATACTTTGTCCTGCAACTGTATATAACATATGTTTGTATGTATTATTTGTTGGCATTTCTTTGTGTGTTGGTTGTATTTTCCAGGTCCAAAAGGTGTAATTAATGACTGGCGTAAGTTTAAATTGGACAGTATGGACCAGACCATTGCTCAAAGCAAGAGAGAGCTGATCAGGCAAATGTCCAGTCAACAAGAGGATGATAAGGAGAGGCTCAACAGAAAGGTGGATGGAAACAAACAAACAAACACGTAGATTCTCATGCACAGGCAAATGTAGCATAGACAGATAATTAATGAAAGGTTTACCACATAGGATGGTGTATTCGTATACAGAGTTAGCAATTAAACAGCACAGACAACATACAGCACTTGAAGAAGTTGTAACATATATTTCCTCTCTAGATGAGTGTTCAGGAGTATGAACTGATCCAAGATGAGGATGAACGTTGCCTGAAACGCTACAGAAAACAGTGCATGCAGGAAATGCACGAGCGTCTGAGCTTTGGTCCGAAGTTCGGATCAGTCTACGAGCTAGAGAGTGGAGAAGGATTCCTGGAAGTTGTAGAGAAGCAACACTGTTTGACCCCAGTCGTAGTCCACATCTACCAGAACAATGTCAAAGGTTAGATTATTTTTCGTCATTTTTCTTGTTCTTCTACTAGATTGACCCATTTTACAACTTAAGTCAGATGATTCCAGGTACATCTCTGTAAAATGGAATTGTAAATTGTATTTCCTTTTACTAAGACTTATTAATACATCCCAAAATGACTGTATATCCAATGATGTATGGCTGTACTCAACAATTATTCTGGCTATCAAACAAATCTTGCCAACGTTTCTGCCTGCACCAGGTGATGGAAGTTGCAGTACTGTCATGGGATTTACATATAACTTCATACTGGGTTAATCACATGAGGGGCAGTCGCTCAAGTGGAGTGTAAATGTTAATGACATAGATCAGCAGAATCACAGACAAACCAATAGTTATTGTACTTTGATGAAGATCAAATCCAACAAATTAATATGCTTTCAGGCACATTTATAACTTCCTACCTGTGACCTTTCGATCCAAAGTCTGCTTCTCTCTCCTGCGGGCCACAGCTGCACCCTGACAGCATTACTGAAGGAATAGAACCTGACACACGACCCGGCCGAAACGTTGGCATGTTTTGTTAAATTGGTGAAACTCTGTCGTACCTTTTTCAAATACGTGAGTGCTATCCATAAATCATTGGATATTGTTTTGGAATGAAATGTTTTTGAGTTAACCACGACAGTACGAGTTTCTTTCTGGGAAGGTGCATCCAACTACTCCACTGAAGTTTCATCTTCTATTGTTTGTTCTTCGACAGGCTGTGAACTGTTGAACTCTTGTCTGGACTGCCTAGCTTCAGAATATTCCAATGTAAAGTTCTGTCGTATTGATGCTGTTGCAACAGGAGCTGCAGAGCGCTTCTCCTCCCAGGTTTGTGAACTGTTGAAAATTAAAGGTAACATTGTATAATTCATTGAATTTCTTAATAATGAAATAGTAAATGGTGCATTTATATAGCACCTTTTTAACTCAACGGTAGTGAATGCGCTTTAAAATGTTGACTTATTTACCAATTTACACTCATATACTGACACATTTGGCGCACACATTGTGGCGACTATGTAAGGTGACAAGCCACTAATACATTCACACAAAGTCACACACTGATGAGTCAGCAGCAGGAGCAACTAAGGGTTCAGTGTCTTGCTCAAGGACACTGACAGTCTCTGGAGGAGCTGGGGATAACCTTCTGATGACGGGACGGCCACTCCTGACCAATGCCACCCCACGTGGCAGGAGCAGCGCTATGAATAACCTGAAGCTTATGAGATTAGATTGTTGAATCCCATGACAGCAGTTGCTAAACCATATGCATGGAGCACCAGAAGGACGGATACTTGGGATGGAAACCAGAAGCGATAAAGCACCTGTGTATGTGTTTTATCTTTACACATTACACATCAAGTATTTGCCCTTTTTGAACCAAAAACATCATTTAGATTTAGAAACAAGAAGTCCCTTCTACAAAACATGTTGGAAAAAATTCATTGCACAGATAGCAACTTAAGGTTGAACATTATTTTGTTTACTTTTGATGATGAAGGGAAACCACAGCACCCAAAGGAAACCCCAAAAGACAAGAAATCTCATGCATAATCCACACAGAAAGGATGGCCAGGGCTGAAACCCAGGAGTCTTCTTCAACAGTGATCCACTGCACTATACAATGAAGATTGGGAGTGCAGAGACAAAAAAGTTCTGTAATTTTATTTGTTCAATGTTTTTTCGGATTCTGGACAACTGAGATCGTATAGAAACAAAATGGAGTCACTATATCTTGAATTTGAAAAAGCTTCTGTGGTTGCAATTGTGCAGCCATTAAATGTATATTTAAGACACTTTTGCAGTGAAACATCTTGTGATGCACAGCTGGGGCACATCATCAGTGATGACCCTGAGGTCATTGAGTGTTTCGGGCCTTTCGAACATCAGACTCTCTCTCAGGTGGCCCAGCTGAGGTTCATGACGCCTCAGCTTGTGCCCCAGCAGCATTCGACCACGGATCCGCCCTCTTTATCCAGAGCCACCTAGAGGCTTTCTCTACTGACTCTGTATTGTTCCGGATGGCTCTTCTTCTTCTCTCTCCTGTGATGCCGAGTGCAGTGTAGGCTCTGCATAGAGACTGTCCGGCAAAGCCTCTGCCCCCCCTCCACAGGCCAGCACCGAGCCTTCCAGCCTTGTCTGTGGTAGGCGCTGACTAGGCCATCATACTTTTCCCTCTTCCGCTCAAAGGCCTCCTCCATTCATTCTTCCCACGGCACAGTGAGCTCCAGCATGACAACATTCCCTGTTGCCTCTGACACCAA
This sequence comes from Macroramphosus scolopax, assembly GCA_901007825.1. Lineage (NCBI taxonomy): Eukaryota > Metazoa > Chordata > Actinopteri > Syngnathiformes > Centriscidae > Macroramphosus > Macroramphosus scolopax. The sequence goes on along the minus strand of CAAKHC010003165.1, from coordinate 3,067 downwards.
AACGATGTCAGGTCTGAGGGTGGTCTTAGCAACATGCTGGGGGAACTTGAGTTGGCTGCCCAGGTCCACTGACAGCTGCCAGTCCTGTGCAGTGTTGAGAAGCCCCTATGTTGCTCTAGGTGTTGCACTTGGCTTCTCCCCTGCTCTGATGAAGTTGATGACTTTCTTCGTGGGCTTTGACCTCCAACAGCTGGCGATGCCACTACAGATGCTCTCTGCGATGGTCTTGAGCACCTGATCATGATGCCATCGGAATCGGTCGTCCCCCAGAGCTTTTGGGCAGCAACTCATAATGTGCTCAAGGGTCCCCCTTCTTTGGCAAAGGGGACATGCTGGTGTATCAACCAAACCCCAGCAGTGCAGGTTGGAAGGACTGGGAAGTACGTCGTAGACAGCCTGGACGAAGAACTTGATGCGGTGTGGCTCTGCCCGCCAGAGGTCAATCCACGAGATCTTTCTCTCCGCAACTTGCTCCCATCTCGTCCAGGCGCCTTGCTGTCTCATTCCCACTGCTCTGCTGGATCTCTCCTCCTCCACCACTGCTCTCACCTCATTCTGGACCAGTTGCCTCCCCTCCTTCCCCCGAGCCATGTCAAACCGGGGGGATGCGTTGGTTCCTAGACCCGCCCTTCCTCTGGCTACTGTTCCCGCCAGGATTCGGTGGCGTAGTCGGGACTCTGCCTGCTCCACTGCAGCCTCTGCTCTCCATTTCCTGACAGTCTTGACTGCTACTCCTGCCCCGGATACTTTTGGGTCCGCTGACTCGCGGAATTGCAGCACCTCCCTTGCACGCAAGACCTTGAACTCCTCCTCAACAGATTTCAAGGGGAGTGTCAGTTTGCAGGTGTTTCCATAGAGGGCGATGTTGCTCAAGCTCCTCGGCAGTCCCAACCATCTCCTCAAGTAGCGACTGATTCTCCTTTCCAGCCATCCCTCTAGCTCCTCACTGGTGTTCTTAATGGAGGCTGAGTCTCTGAGGCTGCTGTCAAAGCACTTTCCCAAGCTCTTTATCAGCTTTTCAGAGATGGTAGGGATTGATGTTCCTGAGATAGAGAAGCGGAACTTGTATGCTACTCTGCCCTTTTTCAAGACCAAGGATCTTGACTTTGTTGGCTTGAATGACATCCTGGCCCATCCCATTAGCCTCTCCAGCCCCGTCAAGATCCATCTGCCTCCAGGTACTGACTCGGTGGTCACTGTCAGATCATCCATGAAGGCACGTTGGCGGTTGGTGGATCCCAGAATTGGACTTGGGACCTCTGCACTCTGGTTCTGCAGATTTCACCAACATGTTCATCGCCAGAGCGACCAGGATCACTGAGATGGTGCAGCCTGTGATGATTCCCACCTCCAATCTGTGCCCTCAGACTGAAGGCCTCAGCAGTCTCTGGTGGTCTTATTACAGCCTTGCACTGTCCTAGCTCTTGGTCTCGGATGGGGTCTCAGATGGGGTCGCTGAAGGTGTCGTGGAGGTGTTGGTCGACTTCCGCTTTTCGAACAGGCCAGGCGTCCACTGCGTTTCCGTCCGAGGAGCTCCTTCATGAAGCCGAATGGGTTGTTGATGAAGGCCGCCGGCTTCCTAGCCCTCTCCCTCCGTCGTTTCCTGTGTTGTTCTGCTCTGCGCAGCATTAGGAGCCTCTTCCTGAGCATGGGATGGAGCTCTACCAGAGGTGCACGCTGCTCTTCAGGTGCTGCCTTGGGCAGTTTCTTCAAGGCTTTCAGTTCTTTCCTGATGTTGTGGATTTTAACTGCCCTCTGGTTCTTAAAGTACGACTGCTTGGCTGCCTTTTCCTCCTCGACACCAAACCTCTCAGCGGCCATACTCACTATGATGGTTGTCATAGTCTGGAGTCTCCTCTCAACATCTCCTTTGGCTGTTACTTCCAGCACCTTGTCTGCATCCTCGTCAAACATCTGCCACTCTGCTGTTTTAGAGGCTTGGGGCCATCTGATCCTTCTCTTCTCGGACTGCTTGTTCGGAGGGGCTGTTTGCACCACTTGGAAGCTCTGGGCTCTGTGGGGTTCTTCCGGGCCCGGCTCCTCCTCCGTCTCAGCAGGTTCTAGACCTGTGCATTGTGGTGCTTGCAATTGCTCCTTAAATTTCATCTTTACTTGATTGATCTTTAGGCCCTTCTCATTCTTGCAGATCTTTCCACACAAGCACTCTTTACTCGTCAACGTTTGTCCATTGCTGTTGTTTGTTAACCTTGAGTCCGTCCGACTGGGGACCTCAACCCCCCCTCTCGGGTTCCCCTGGGGGTATTTTTCCTTTCTTTGTTCCGTAGCTTGTTTGGGTCCTCCTTCACAGGAGGTGTGGTTAGGGCTGCTAACCCATGCCACCCCGGTTGCTGTCTTTCCGGGCTGCCATCTGTCTCTCCAGCTGTCTCCAAACTATTCTTGGTTGTCAACCAGACTGTTCCTGGTGGTCACTGGTTTCTCCAGTCTAACAGTTGCAGTGAAACATCTTCTGATGCATAGCTGGGGCACATCATCAGTGATGACCCTGTTTAAATTATTAAAAATAAGCCAAATTATTTGTTTCCCAGGAGACAATGAGCTCAATTTAGCCAGGTATGGATGAATACATCTGAAGGAAACACTGAGTGTTAGGACTCGACCAGAGTAACGTAGCCACATGTGCCGGGATCCCCGGAGACAAAAACAGCAGAGACCAAATGCTAGTGAGAACAGTGATTTATTATACACGACCAAGTGACAGTGGGGGTGTAGATAGTCCGGGGAGGTGAGGGGTAGGAAGTCCAGAGAGCAGGGTGCTGGTGGTGAAAAGGCAGAGGAGTGTGGAGCGAGCCTGGAGACACTGGGAGGTGGAGGAGGGAGCCTGGAGACACTGGGAGGTGGAGGAGGGAGCCTGGAGACACTGGGAGGTGGAGGAGGGAGCCTGGAGACACTGGGAGGTGGAGGAGGGAGCCTGGAGACACAAAAACACACAACAATGCAGGATGGCAAGAATCATACGACAGCAAGTCTTTGTGAATTCGGCAGCAACTTAGTTGGTTACCGCCGGTATACTGACCCACAGGAGTTAACGTTCAAGCGTGGAGCGCCG
>CAAKHC010003164.1:0-19178 GCA_901007825.1 Macroramphosus scolopax | reverse complement strand
CCACCCTGCAGCTTATATAATGGTGCGCTAATCTACGGATTTTTACAGCTAACGGCCGATCGGGGAAATCCCAAATCTATGGATTTTACTGGTTACAGTCCTCTGGAGGCGGAAAACAGCGCTAAAAAGTAAAAGTGGAACCGCGAGTGGTACGAGAGACAGAAGGACAGCGAGACAGACGGTCATTACGAAAGCGAGACAGTTTGTGAGACATCGTCATTATGGAAAACAACTGTAGAAATGCATCTGATGCAGCTGTTAAATTAAAGGCATCAATCTGGCAGTAGATCGCTGCCGGTACGTGGCTGGGAGCCACCGGTTAAGGTAGAAAGTTTAAAAGTTTGTGTGTCTGAAACGCTCTGTGATACAGTCCAGTTTACACAGCATAGTACATGTTCTGTAGCTACTATTGCTGAATGGGAACAGTTGAAAACGTTAATAACGGTAATTAAACATTAAAAAAACGCGGCTTATAGTCCGGTGCGGCTTATAGTGCGAAAAGTACGGTAGATTCCGACAGAGTTTTCAGATTGTCAACATCATTTATAGATGTTTCACAGGACCTCTTAGAAAATGAGTAGTAATTCTCTCTCTTTTGGGATTTATATGGCAGTCAATGAGAGAGGCTAGAGTGGAGCCCCGCGGAGTTAGAGTGGAGAGAACGAAAAAAACTGACCGTTTTTTGACGGAGAAACTGCCGTAGCTGCCACAATTTTGGGTCCACGGACATCTAGACTTCAAAGATTCGTGCCACATCTATCTTGATTCAGAAAATGTCACCCTCTAAGCTGTGCGATTTACAGATCTTGTTCATCAACACTTAACGAGGCAGCAGTCAGTCATTCTGCTGCATTGACTCCCATTATCAATCCGACTCTCTGCTGCAGTAGGGGATTTTCTTTTCACACAACCCTGGCGGGCTTTATCTTACACTCTACAAAAATATGACAACGAAGATTTTTGTCGGCCAGGTCTCGTGGCGCTCATAGTTTTTAAATGGAGTCGATACGAGCTACGCTGATCGATCTAGAAGCTTCTAAGTCCGACATGTAGTTCTGCTGTCATGTCAATGCAGCTCTCTCATTAGAGCAGGGCCGGTCCGAGGGATCAGCGGGCCAAGCGGCCGCTTGGGGACCCCTGGGGGGGGGTTATTTGTTATCTGTTAATCAGCTGTTTTAGCCATGGCTTCATCAATAATGTTCATTAACTTGATTTTTCCTCTTCTTCCAAATACTTTCCTCTACATAAAACATTTCATTATCCAAATATTCAGCTATTTAAGGATTTTTTTTATGTTTTCTTCCATCTCAACTTTGTGAATTCAGGGCTTCAGCAGTTTTCATTCAGCAAACAGCATTCACGCCGTCCGTTCATTCATCCATGAATTCATTAATTCATGTATTAATTCCATCATCCATCCATCCGTCGATCAGTTCATTCATTCATTCGTTCATTCGTTCATTCGTTCATTCATTCATTCATTCATTCATTCATTCATTCATTCATTCATTCATTCATTCATTCCAGGGTGATGATGGTGATACAGGGTTCCCCGGGGTTCCAGGAGTCGTTGGTCTGCGAGTGAGTCCTCAACACTTTGTTTTCATGTAGTGGAACAGCTGGATTCTAAGCCAGGTCATTAACCGTGTTAAGCTACAGCTAACTGGATTGTTGTGTTTCAGGGTCGGTCGGGACTGCAAGGGTCAAAGGTCAGAGTTCACACTGAATACAAAGAAATGGAGCAGTCTGGTTCTGATTCTGGTTGTGACGGTTTCTATTATTTGGTTTAGGGAGACTCTCTCGTCTTCCCCGTCACTCAGGACATCAAAGGGGCAACAGGACCACAAGGACCAGATGGAGACACGGTCAGTCACATGACAGGGAATAGCTTATTAGGCTAACAGTTGTATTCTGCTGGTTTAGCTATCAGAGCAGAAGTACTACGACTCCCAAGAAGCCTTTCAGCAGCAATCGTCCGATCACTTAGCTTCATGTTCTGTTTACGTTATTGCCCAAGCTTTAAAACACTCAGGTCTTCTCTCTGATTGGCTGTTTGTGTTGCAGGGAAGGGGCGGAGATCCTGGTGAACCTGGTTTGACAGGACCAACAGGACCCAGTGGACTTCCTGTACGCTTCAAATCTGAAACAGTCCAACTGTATTTGAACATGTCCAGAGCTCAACGGTACAAAATGACAATGGCTGCTTTTGTTTACAGGGACGTCTCGGGTTACCAGGGTTACCAGGGGAGAAGGTCAGTGTGGTAACAGTGTCAGCTGATCTGTCTTCAGCCAGGGTTCAGTTTGTACCCCAAAAAATGAATTTTCACCAGTAGCGATCACATTTGTACGAGTCAATCTCACACAAATGTGTTTCAGACAAGACCGTTTTGATCTGTCGTTGTTTTGTCGCTGCGGAGGACGTGGATCCATTCTGATAATGTCATATCTCTGTCTCAGGGTCAGGAGGGTCCAAGTCCAGTGATCCCGGGTCCTCGGGGCCAGAAGGTTAGCTGACAGGTCCTCATTGGAAACTTCAGCTAATGCTATTCACACATTTTAAACAATTGTTACATTCAAAATGATATATTGGTGCGTATATATTTCACCTTTCTACCTTAATGGCCATCACAGCACTTTACAATGTTCACAGTCACTCACTCATCAGGAGCTATTACAGATTCAGTGTCTTGCTCAAGGACACTTCCACGCAGCCTCTGGAGGGGCGGGGGATCGAACCAGTGACCTTCTGACAGAAGGAGGTCCACTCTACCTCCTGAACCATGCCTCTTCCAAAACATCATCATCATCATCATCATCATCATCGTTGTCTTCATCTGTAACTGTTTTGGTCTTCAGGGTGATCAGGGACCTGCTGGGATCCCCGGACAGAAAGGAATCAAACTCTACGCTGAAGGACCCAAAGAACTGAAGGTCTGTCTGTCTGACTCTCTCCATCTCTCTCTCTCTCTACCTGTCTCTCTCTCTACCTGTCTCTCTCTCCCTCTCTCTCTCTCTACCTGTCTCTCTCTCTACCTGTCTCTCTCTCTCCCTCTCTCTCTCTCTCTCTCTCTCTCTCTGTCTCTCCATCTCTCTCTCTGTCTCTCTGCCTGTCTCTCTCTCTCTCTCTCCCTCTCTCTCTACCTGTCTCTCTCTGTCTGTCTGTCTCTCTACCTGTCTCTCTCTCTCTGTCTGTGTCTCTACCTGTCTCTCTCTGTCTGTCTGTCTCTCTGCCTGTCTCTCTCTCCATCTCTCTCTCTCTTATCTGGTGTATCTGGTTGACGTTTCAGGGGGAACCAGGTGAAGTTGGAGACAAAGGTTGTCGTGGACTTCCTGTAAGTTTCTGTCTCATTCTGTTTCAGTCTTTGACAGTTTTGTTTTTTATTGAAAATATTTGTGAAGTGTTTTTTTCCTCTTTCTCTCTTCTCTCTCTCTCTTCTCTTGTCTTTCTCCAGGGTACCCCGGGGAAACTCGGTGTTAAAGGAGAGAAAGGCGAGCGAGGTGACCCCGGCTCACTAGTAAGACATGAATGATGGGATGTTTGTCGGACCTCTAAGGAGAAGTCAGTGCACCAGGTGTAATAGCAGGATTATTAACTGAGGAGTGGGGTGAAGGAAGGTGGACCCGAGTTCAGAGGTATCCAGGAGAAAAGCCGGTTTCAATAAAATAATTTATTTTAAATCAAACTAATACACAGGCGGAATACAAGGCTATACATGGACAACATCTGACAAAGACAAAGGGGGACTGAGACCTTAAATACAGACATGGTAACAAGATGAGGGATGAGGGACGGCAGGGAGCTGATGGACAGACGGGAGCTCCGTCTTTAATACAGGGATCATTAACACATTCACTACCTTGCGCTTGTCCAGTCCAGTTGCTCTTTGCAACACAAATGTGTGGTTGTGCGGTTCCACGATACAAAAAGAAAGAGACGACTTTGACCAGGAACAGACCGATAGCCTTTCGTAAGTCGGGACAGCAGAGAGACACATTAAATCTGATTACAAACCTCTGGAGGAGCATCTTGTACAGCCGTCGTTATAGTAAAGGCTGTGGGTTTCCTTCACCTTCTCTTTGGTTGTGACATGAGTTCACCACCAGGTAGCTAATAACGTTTAATAATGGTGCTGTAACATCTTGTGTTTCAGGGTAAACCGGGGAAAGATGGAGTCCCCGGAGAACTGGGACAACCGGTAACTAACGCCTGCTAAGCTCATATTAGCTCAGTATTCTGCTCTGTCATTGGCTAGTTTTTGTTGTAATGTGATGGATACGGAGCAGAGAGGGCTCAAGAACCGGATCCAACAGAGCCAGTTGGTTGTAATTCTGGCTCAATGTCCAAACTTGTGTGTCCGTGTCCTAGGGACAACCAGGAGATCGTGGCTACCTCGGCCCTCCGGGGATTGAAGGAGCTGAGGTGAGGATTGTATGAAGTGCAGGAAGTACTTGAGCAGTACAACTGTGTCATTGAAGCCAGTATATAGTCAGTATACATTCTTCATTTGGATCATCAAAAATAAGCGGACCTATAAAAACTATTGATGACAGAAACTTTTCAAAGTTTATTCAGGTGGAGATGTGACAATGACTCTCTCCACCAACATGTCTAGGGGGAGAAAGGAGACCACGGTCGTCCAGGTCTCCCCGGGGAGGTGAGTCATCTTTCTACTTATCTCACCGATTCAAATGTTAACTGACATAATGTTAAATCAGAGAAGCTTCAATGCACAAAGATCAAAACTATGAAATCAACACAATCCGTCAACAAAGTCAGGCGCCTATTTACAGATCTCCGTTTGAGTCCGGTGAGAAAGAAAGCTGTCAGGACAGAACAGAACCTGGACCGGACCGACCGACCGACCGACCGACCGACCGACCGACCGACCGACCGACTGACGTCGTCACTAACCCTAACCCAGAGATCGACTCTCAGATCATAGATTGATTTCGTATTGATCTGCTTCCACCAGACACTCTGGAAACACAGATTCTTGAAGGGCCGTTCTGGTGCCCCCGGCCCCAGTGGACCCCCAGGATCCCCTGGAGAGCCAGGTACCAGAGAGAACAACAGTTTGAGAAAGGCAGTTATTTCATGGTCAGATGTTTTGTCGCCGTACATGTTATTGTTTGTGATGAAACGTTATTTCGCAGTAAACACAATCATTTTAAAGCGACTCCTGATGTGAAGCCGTCGGCTTCATGTGCTCAGTCGGTCTCTTCTGCTTCTCTGAAACCTTTCAGGCCTAATAGGGTTCCCTGGTCTGCAGGGAGAGCAAGGTAAGATCAATAACTGATTGGAGTTATCAGATCACACAGCTGGTCGCAAGGGTTCCGTTTTTCCTTGCTGCCATTATTATCGTAAAAATACGAAATGTTTTAGTTTCCAGCTTCTTGATCAAAGTGAGGATTTACTATCTCAGAGACATTTCTTCCTCATGATCTAATCATTCTCCTCTCCGCTTAAAAATTAACTATTTCTACTAATTCCTTATTAAAGTTAAAGCTGTCGAAGGCACAGTTGGTTCACCATTTGTGCCAAACTGTTTTATTTTAAGTCGCTTTGGAAAAAATGCTAACAGTCAAACGTAAATGATCTTCTCTGGAGGCGAGGGTCCCACTGGTCTACCAGGCCCCCGTGGACCACCCGGCTCAACCGGACCTAAAGGGGAGCCTGGAGAGTCGGGGCCCCTCATCATTGGGCCCCCTGGACAAACAGGACTTGCAGGAGTTCCAGGAGATGAGGGAGAACCAGGAGAACCAGGAATACCAGGTGAAGTTCTCTCTCCATCATCTGATCAGGAAATAGAAAACGTCAAACAGCATCTCAAACAACCATCTCAATAAATCCTTAAGTATCATGCGGGGTTCCCCGACGACGCATCCCAGAGCTTCTGATGTGTCTAGCAAACTTCATATTTTTAAAGGAACAGTCTAACAGTTCTGCTAGAGAGAAACTGCTATTCTAGCCACGTCTAAAGGTGGTGAAGTCCAATTCCCAAATGTCTTTTGCTGATTGAAGTCTTCTGTTAGATTTCCTGCAGGGAGATGTTGGATCTCGGGGATCTAAAGGTCTTAAAGGCCTGATGGGACTTCCTGGGACAAGAGGAGAGGATGGACAGAAAGGTGAGCGGTTATAGATGATCTTATCTTCAGACATACAGGTCTATGTAAGGATGTCCACGTCTTCTGGAAGTGTTTCCAGGTCTGCATACAGTGTTCAGTGTGTGTAGCAGTAGCAGTTTATCATCATTCACTGTATGTACATTATTGATTCATGGTTGTCAGGTGAGAAGGGGGACATGTGCTTGGTCTGTCCTGTTGTTCCTGGCCCCCCTGGACCTCCAGGTAAACCAGGAGAGCCAGGTCAAGATGGGATCACAGGTACGAACCAACGGTTTCATTGTGATTACGAATTACTGACAGCAGCTCTCCATACGAAATAAAATCAAAGTAAAAATGTTTGTTTATTGAGGTTGAGTAGAACCCTCGGACCCGTTCTGAAAACTGAAAGTATAAAGACGATGAGCAAGTAAGACACACCACCCGACATGGTCTCATTGTGTCACCAGGCGCGGTCGGGTTTCCAGGGCCCAAAGGTCTCAGAGGAGGGACCGGTGTTAGAGGACCACCTGGTCCACAGGTGGGCTCACCTCACACCCACTAAAACCCTTGTAGAGCTCTCATGCAAGCAGCTTGACTAGAAGAAACAACAGAAGTTACGACTTGCCGTTGACTTGACATGATGCAGTTCATTTGTTTTTAACGTCCATATGTGTGGTGAACTGCCTTTTAGGGTCCCTTCGGTGTTCCGGGATTGCCAGGGCCCCCCGGTCCAGTTGGTGAACCGGGCATCATGCAGAGGGTGGGCCAGAAGGGGGAAGTTGGGGACTTTGGGGTACTTGGACCACCAGGACTTGAGGGCACAGAGGGACCACGTGGAGCTCCAGGACCAAAGGGCATTGAGGGACAAAAGGGAAACCCTGTGAGTATCAGATCCTCATTGGCTCTGCGAGGGGACAACCAAATACCAGCTAGGTGTGTCTCCTTAGGAACCAACCATCTAGACATATGGACGCTTTTAATGCACAAGCACTATCATGGTTTGCGTGTCTACAGGGGCCTCCGGGGCCAACAGGTGAGAGGGGCCCTATGGGGGGGACCGGTCCCAGAGGACTTATAGGGCAAGTAGGACCATTGGGGCTTCCAGGCATCGGGCATCCAGGACGTCCAGGACCACAAGGCAATGTGGGCGTTGTGGGACAGCAAGGAGATCCTGGAAATCCAGGTAAATCGGTCTCAGTGCTGGTGGGGGAATCAGTCTTCTCAGTGGACATCAGAACCACCGGTCCAATTCATTCTCAATGTCCTCAACTTTGAGAATTAATTGTAGCTTTGTTGAAATTTATTGGAGCAGCAGACAAATCAGAGGCTTTTAGCCGAGGGTCCACGAAGAGACTCGTCATTGACGAGTCCTCTGACTATGGAGACTGTCTGACTGTCTTCCTGTCTGACTGTCTGTCCATCTGTCTTTCTGTCTTTAAGGGGAAAAGGGTTCTGCTGGGGAGATTAAAACGTTTCCTGGAGATGGAGGCGAGAAAGGAGTGAAAGGTTTATCTGGAACCGTCGGCCCTGAAGGTGACTGTTCCTGTCATTCTTCTTTATTGACAGTTTCAGGTTGAAGACTTTTTGTTTCGGTATTTAACTTTGCGTTACGCCGTCTTTGTGGTTTTCCAGCTGTTTCTAAGTTGGTCAAAGCTTCAGTCAGTTCTTGTTCATTGTTTCTCACTTTTCAATCATCGAGTGAACCGTTATATTCAGGTCTTATAAATAAAGGACGAGCGGCGCTTGTAGACGTCCGGATTGTTTGTACGTAACCAGACAAGAGGTTTAACATGGTTCAACTGTCTGATTTATAACAAGCCTTTAGCCTTTTTATCCTGAGGTGTTTCTATTATTGATGAATACAATCGTAATATTGGGGTTTATCAAACACACATAGTGTTACGATGTGGTCTCAGACAGACTCACAAACAAGGAGAGTGTCCAGGGCTTCTGGTGTCCAGATCCTCAGGTGTCCAGGATCCAGGGTCAGAGGTCACTGGAACTCAACCACATCAGATCATCTACAAGCTTCATAATCTGATTCCTGTGTTTGTTGCTGAGCTCAGGTGTGACAGGAACTCCTGGTCGCCCGGGATCAGTTGGTCTGAAGGGAGAAAAAGGAGACAAAGGATTTTCTGTCCAGGGTCCACCAGGTTTCCTGGGGGTCAAAGGTCAGTTTTTGGATGTGTTGTAATGTGGATGATAGCAATTAAGCATTTTGATGAGGTGAACATGAACATATTTAATCCGTCTTCAGGAATCAAGGGCCTTCCAGGAGCTCCAGGTGTGCCAAGTTTTGGTATTAAGGGCCGTGCGGGGCCATCGGGGCCCCCGGGGATGCCCGGCACCAAGGTATCGTTGACTCACACATAGACAGCAAGTCGTTTTGAGCAGTTTGACCTGACGTGAGGCCGTCTTTTTTAATCTGTTTGTGGTTTCCATGGTAACAGGGGGATGCAGGTGTTGGTTTTCCAGGCCAGCAGGGTCAGTTAGGGCCACAAGGAGAAGATGGTTCTGTGGGACCACAAGGGAGCAAGGGGCCCCGAGGACCAGATGGAGCTCCGGGACCCAAAGGACAGGATGCACCACCAGGACCCAAAGGTAGATTTAAGATCTACTGAAATAGCGATGTGGATCCAGGACCCAGACATCATACCCAGATAGAAACAGATTCACTAGTGCCAATGGCTCCAATAGACTTCCAGGACCTGAAAGTGGACTCCTAACCCTAACCCTAACCCAATATTAGACTCCCTGGAGTCCACACACATCATATAACATCACATTTTACTGCTTGAGGACTTGTTCGGTCCATGCTGTAGATGAAAAATGAGACTCAGGTAAACTGAAGTCTATTTCAGGTAATCAGGGTCCGGATGGTCTATGTGGTCCAACTGGTTCTGCTGGATCTTGTTTCCCTGGTGCACCTGGACCTGAAGGAGAGCAGGGACAGATGGGTGTTATTGGCTTTACAGGTACAAGCTGTAAGATTTATATTAGGACTCCCACCCATCAGCTATCCTAACAGGCGTCCTGTCTTACAGGGGCCCGGGGCCCAAAAGGTGTGCAAGGTGACACCGGGCTACCAGGTGTGGGAGATCGGGGGGCTCAAGGACCACATGGGGCCCCAGGGTTTGATGGAGCCACTGGGTCAGCTGGAAGCATCGGGGTGAAGGGCCTGAGAGGGACCTTCGGGCAGCCAGGGAGCCCAGGTAAGGAGATGTGGGCCCCCTCCACCATTTGATTGACTTTGTGTCACCGACAGCAGCAGGTGAACTGTTACAGGTCCGTATCGACTGAGGGGGGTGAAGCTCCTCCTCCGCCTTGATAGACCCAGACACTTGTCAGAAGTCAGCCAGAAACAGGTTGTTGTTGGTGATAAATGTTCATAATGATCTAGTCTGCCCTGGACCTGGACCTGGACCTGGACCTGGACCTGGACCTGGACCTGGACCTGCATGTCAATGCTGTCCCGGGGAGATGTTAGTACAGTTGTTCTGTACAGTCGGTGTGTCAAACTCTATTTTGTAGATGTACGGTTGGTGGACTGAACTCTTTCTGAGGTCAGTTCTAGGGGACAGTCGTCCTGTAAGTGGACAAGGTCGGTCCTCTTGACTTCACAGATTTGGGCTGGAAGGTTTGTCTCTGCTAACAGCTGCACATTTCCTTCACCTCTGCAGAGGCTCGTTCATTCTATTGTCAGGACCGTTTCGGCCCAGTAGAGCCGTCATATCTGTACTTCATATGATTGGTCCAGAACATCTTGCTGAATGATACTTCAGGTCACATGTCCCGATTCTTTCTAAAAGGGTTTTCGAAACAAAGGCTAAGAACACTTTCCACATATTGTTATGAAGAAATGTTCTGCAAACTTCTTTAAAAGTGTTGAAACAGCTGCATTTGTGTATGTTTCAGGTATAAGGGGGGACATGGGGGATCCAGGAGCCCCTGGGAGTCCAGGGGATGATGGCACACCAGGAGAGCCTGGAAGACCAGGACCGAAAGGTTGATCGATCATCAATCAGTTACTCAATCAAACAATCTATCAGTCACTCATTAACTTGTGTCTGTTTCAGGTAAGATGGGTGAAAACGGTGTTAGAGGTTCCCAGGGGCCTCCAAGTTCTCCAGGGGCCCCAGGGGAGACTGGACCAAAAGGAATGAAGACCACCGTGGACATGTATGGAGATAAGGGAGACCCTGGAGAGACTGGTATTCTATTCTATTACATATTCAGTACTTTGATAAACAAAGTAAAAGGCAAATTGTGTATTTTGATAAATATTTTATCACACGGTCGTCAGGATCCACGAGACGAAACAAATAAGAACCCGATCGCTCAACACTGTTCGGTGGCACAAACTGTTCCCTTTATTGACGAGGCGGGGGTCAAACTTAGGTCGTCCAAAAACAGCAACAGGTCAAAATAAGCTCAGATTCACAAAACGCTGGAACGCAAGGTACAAACAATCCGATCTGGCAGGGAGCAACACAAACGGTCCGGTATGTAGGCAGTGGGTAGGTGAGTGTTGGGACGGGGCCGGCCAGGTGAGTGTTGGGACGGGGCCGGCCAGGTGAGTTGAATCAGCAGGGAGGATGAAGAGCAGGTGCATGGCCGAGAGACATGATGAGTGATGCAGAATAGGTGCAGTGGATGATTCTGGAATGACAGGAAAAACCAAAAGAATGAATCTAAATGGTGACGCTGGTGGAGCCGGTGCTGAGGAGGTTGGTGCTGAGGAGGTCGGTGCTGAGGAGGTCGGTGCTGAGGAGGTCGGTGCTGAGGAGGTTGGTGCTGAGGAGGTCGGTGCTGAGGAGGTCGGTGCTGAGGAGGTCGGTGCTACTCTCATCTGAGCCATTAGATGTTTAGCATAGCTGAGCATAAAGATCGGAAACAGGGGGAAACAGCAAATGCAGTCGATGGATAAACATCTTGTTTGTTTTTATTTGTATCTTCTGAATAATCTTCTGTATATTTCAGTAGGGAAACTGGTCCCAGGTGTCGGCTCGACATCTATGATAGAAACATGGGGAAGGGTTCCAACTCTCTGAGTACAAATATCTGCATGAACTTCTAAACTTAGTTGCCTGTGGCCGAAGTCAGCAGAAACCTGAACACCCCAATACCTCGACACCTCCTGCAGCCTTCAGTCAAATGAAGATAAACGATTCTGGTGTAGAACAATAAGACAAATGGAACCTTTCCAACTTGTTTATGAGGAGCGTTCCAATAAGCTCAAGTTTAACACTGAAAAAGGCTGGAAGCTGAAGTCACCTGTTCACCTGCTTCCTGTCTCCCCACCAGGACCCACTGGGCTCACTGGTACTAAAGGATATAAGGGCCTCCAGGGGCCTCAGGGCCCCGACGGCAGCAACGGGAAACCTGGAAGTGCTGGACCACAAGGTCTGACTGTCTGTCTGTCTCACAAACAAGTCTGTGTTATTCTTTATATTTGTTGTTTATTGTTATATATGAACTCTTTTAATTTGACAATCAGTAAATGTATGTGTCTATCAGGGCCCTCTGGAGACCCTGGTAGAGACGGAGAGACAGGTGCTCCTGGTCCCTGTGGTCTCCCTGGCAACGCAGGCGATATGGGACGACCAGGTACCGTCAACACAAACGGTTTGTACCAATCTCATCTCAAGAGAGATACTTTGGAACATCTGTATTTTCTGTCCAGGTTGTAAAGGTGAGAAAGGCCCAACAGGGCCCTGTGGAGAACCTGGTTCAGAGGGAAATCCAGGACCTGGAGGACTGAAAGGTTCTAAAGGAGAACCAAGCTTACCTGGACCAGGACCTAAAGGATGTCCTGGAGAGGAGGTACCACACACACAAACACAATCAGATAGACGTGGCTCGTCTTTTCTGCCAACATCAGCGTCCATCAGCAAACCTTCGGCCACTTTATCTCTTTGTTACGTGTCAGACTGACCGATATACAACATACAAGTAACGCCGCTCCTTCTTTGATTTCCCTTTTTGATTTACAGACAAAAATGTTAGAAATCTTTTTAAAAATTCATCTTTAATGGAAAAGATCCATTTTTTTAGACTTGGAAATCAACAAGAGCTAAAAGAACAGTTTCCTTACTTTTATAAACTCGATGTCTTCAATGAGTCCTGACAGATCAAGTGTCTGTCCTCACCTGTCCTCAGGGACAGCCAGGACTTCCAGGATCTCCAGGTACGAAGGGGACAACAGGAGGAAGAGGAGACTCTGGTCCTCCTGGGGACTGTGGTCCCTGCGGACCCAAAGGACCCAAAGGACCCTCAGGATGTTCAGGTTTGTTTCTGTTTCTCTATATGTTGTTTCTACATTTTCCATGTACTGTTTTTGTGTGTGCAGCTTTGTGAAGGTCCGTAACCGCTAGAACGTAAGTAAGACGTTGTAAAGATTTATGAAAACAAGTAATAACAGTAAAGTAAATGTATCACATTTGTATCTGAAACATAAAGTGTGAGTTTCACATCATCTTACAAAGTGTTTATTATTCTTATTAATACAACGTAACCTGCTGTCTGTCTGTTACCTGTCTTCATGTCTCAGGTCCTCCGGGATCTCCTGGTGAGAAAGGTTGTGATGGTCCTGCTGGGGTAAACGGTCCTCCAGGTCCCACCGGCCTCACAGGTGCACCAGTGTTACCGTGGTATCAAGTTACAACAACCCCAATAACTGTCCTCTCACTGTTCATTATATTCATCAATTTTAGGTAACAAGGGGGCTCCTGGGGATCCTGGTCCAGCTGGTCCCAGAGGAAATCAAGGGCAAGATGGGATACCTGGACCTCCTGGAGAGAAAGGCGCTATGGGAGGTGGGAAACTATGTTGGACTGGTTGAACGAGGTGTTATTGGACGGTGAGGTTTCCAAACGGTCCCTGTCTCTTCTTATTGGTGCGTTTCTTTCTCCAGCTCCGGGGATTGGACACAGAGGACCAGAGGGGACGAAAGGTCCACCAGGTGAGTTCTTAGGTTTGATTGTTTGTTTCTCAGTCAGAACTGAGGTAGAAGAAATGAAAAGTCTGCTATCTTCTGCTTAGGGTGTCCTGGTGAAAAGGGTCTTCAAGGGCCATTTGGTCCTCCTGGTCCCTCTGGTCCTGGGGGTCATCCAGGTTTTCCTGGTCCTCCTGGACCTCCTGGACCTCCGGGCTGTCCTGGTAAGGAGGGAGTCTGCACTCGAGGAGGCGATGGAGAAAATGGTTCCCCTGGAGAACAAGGACCCAAAGGTGACACAAGCTTTTACTGTATAGATTCATTAGCATCAGTTAAACCAGCGGGATGATGAAGTCCAGAGACCCAGACCGATGCTTCAATGCTGTTCTTTGGTCCAAAGTTGGTTGACAGGTTTCACACCAGCCTGTCCAACAGTCCAACAGTCCAACAGTCCAACAGTCCAACAGTCCAACAGTCGTCCGTTTTGATTCAAGTTGGTCACAATGAAATTTGGACTCCAGATGAATTGATATTATTTCTAAATCAATGATAAGATGCTATTGTCTGTCTCTCTTTGTAGGTCCTCCGGGCTGCCGAGGTCCTCCTGGTCCTCCAGGCCCTGGTTTTAAAGGAGAGAAGGGATCTAAAGGAACAATAGGTAAAACGGGAACATATGGTTTCTATGGCAACCCTGGCCCACAAGGAGAGCCGGTGAGTACATCCAATACTACCTTTTATTCAGGACTGGAAGTATCTGTGACACTTGACAATGAAAACTCTCTAAAACAAACACTCAAATGTTGTTGTCAGGGTGAAGATGGACCACCAGGCCCACCAGGACACAAAGGCCTGATGGGAGATACTGGTGTTACAGGACCAATTGGTAAGACCACCAGTTGGACAACCATTAAATAATGTCTTCTAACCGTCCTTTCTTTGGTGACGTACCTGCCAGAAGATGTTCAGATAATGTTACCTCCATGTTCGATCAGACATTCCTGCTTGGGTGTATTTCAGGCTTAAAGGGGGACGACGGGCCCACAGGTACCGCAGGTTCACTGGGACCTCCAGGACCACCTGGGAGGAGAGGTATGATAGTGATGTCCCACAGTAGAGTATTCCTGTGTCCTAATGATTATTTCACTGTCCTGCACTAACTACTGCTTGTGACAAAAGTACTTTGTCCTATTGAATATAGTACATTGGTAGATGTACAGTTTGTTCCCAATTGTTTGACAAAATGTACTATTGTAAGTCACTTTGGACAGAAGATGTCTTCTAAATGACAAATGCAAATGTAAGTATAAGTATAGTACTGAATACTGCCCCCTGCAGGACAGAGGGGGAAGGACATACCCAGAGAGCTGGTGCTGTTACCAGGAGACAGTGGTTTGGCTGGAGATCAGGGAGTGCCAGGACAAACGGGGACCACAGGGTCACCAGGGAGACCAGGTGATCCAGGTGAGTCTAGAATGGTTCCGTTTGGGCCTTCAGGGTTCAGCTGAGCAGTTTTGCTTGCAAATAGAGTAAATGCGATTAATAAAGAGGAGCTGTGTTTTATGGCTGCAGGTTCTAAAGGCGTCCGAGGGAGGGACGGCAGGAGAGGACAGGCTGGTTATCCTGGACTTAAAGGGGACAGGGGAGATCATGGATTTCCTGGAATCCAAGGTACAATGTTCTTTCTGCTGCTAATACCGACTAAAGACAAACACATTACCTGAAGTCTGCCCCATGAAGACTGTAAGAGTTCACTTGCTGTCCAGTTACATAGTTTTTATCTGGGAGTTTTGATGCCATAAAGTTACGCGTGTCTCTGTATATGAGATTGAAGTCTGCGGGTCAGTCCACATGAATGTGCTTGACGAGGTCCACCAATGGATTATCAACTCCACAAGCAGTCTGAATTTGTCAAAGTCTAAAGAAGGAATTCAAATGTACTCCTGAAACCTTGATGATGATAGAAGTTGAAGAGACCACATGATGACAGTAGTGTAAGTTCACCACTCCCTCTGTGTTGGCAGGTATCAAGGGGCCAAGAGGGGACATTGGTGCCAAAGGTGCCCGGGGACGACCTGGTCCATGCATGGAGGCACCAGAAAAAGACGGCTTCCTGTTCACCAGGCACAGCCAGGAGCTGTTTGTCCCAGAATGCCCTGCAGGATCCAGTCAGGTGTACAGTGGATACTCACTGCTGTTCATCAACGGAAATAACCGAGCTCACGGACAAGACCTTGGTAAATGAGACAAGAAGAGACACACAGAGACAGATACTCTGGGTCCAGGTCTGTTAAACCTTTGAAGGAGATCTTACTGAATCAGGGTCCAGGTGTGAAAACTAAGTCATCTGCATAGAGTTTGACCTCACTGTGGTGCAGAGTGAGTCCAGACGACGTCTCCAGAACCAACTCATGGATATTTGATGTGAAACAGACTTCGGTTTACAAAGCAGGCCGACTCGCTCTCAAACTCTCGAGGGAAATGTTTTCTTTTGTATCTGGTTTTAATAGTATCACTCAGCTGGTGAGAACATTGATTTTAACGACCACATGTTTCCCTTCCTTCACTCTCCCCAGGTACATTAGGTAGTTGTCTACCTCGTTTTACCACCATGCCCTTCCTGTTCTGTAACACTGACAGCACCTGCCGCTACGCGTCCCGCAATGACTACTCCTATTGGCTGTCCACCGACCAATCACTGTCAGGCAGCATGCCCGTCATCTCCGGGGATTTATTAAAGGATTACATCAGCCGGTAATACTCACAGCGACTCTGTGCTCTGATAACCAGACTGATTCTGATACCCAACGAGATATAAAACATGTTGAAATGCTCGGTCCCTCACAACTGTGTGTATGTTTGTGTTTCAGCTGTACTGTATGTGAGTCCAGAGCCAACATGATCACTGTCCACAGTCAGACCAGTCTAGTACCAGACTGCCCAACTGGGTGGGACTCTCTGTGGCCTGGGTACTCCTTTGTCATGGTGAGCTGACAATGACGTCCTTTAAGGTCCAATAAATGTGCATGGTGGTTGTTGAGTTGCTGCACAGGAGCCTAAATGCTAACTTGAGGACGTAGTGACATCATCGTTGACACCCATCTCATCGCGGTCTCTGGTGTGGAATATTTACATTAGTGGCAAAGACAAATGAAATGTTGACATTTCTGAATTGCCTAACTTATAAAATGAATAAACCAACAGCCGGTGTGACAAATGTGTCTGTGACATTGATTATAACATTTATTGGTTTCAGAATCAGAATCAGAATCAAAAAGCCTTTATTCGTCTCAACACGGAGAAATTTACATTTTTACAGCAGCAAAGGGATAGTGCACGCATTAAAAGAGCATTTACCAAAATTACAACAAGTAATAAGTCAAAAATGAATAAGTAAGCACGCTATGTTTGGAAGATTGGAGCAGAAACATTGTTATTGCACATAAATTATGGAATGTAAGTTATTGACATTTACAGCAAATGTAAGTTATTGCACATATTCAGCACAACACAGTGTTGAAGTGATGACAGTGAAGGCATATAGGTTATTATTATTATTATTATTATACCTGGGCTGTAGATACCAGCCTGCCAACAGAACAGCCACGTTTGAACCGTTCAGGTTCAGTGGCAACTCGTAGGATTCTTCAACTCTTCTTAATCTCACATAGAGCTGCAGTGACCAGTGAGCCTTACTCTTGTTGTGGTTGGTGTCCAGGAAACAGGTGTGGGGGCGGAGGGGTCCGGTCAGCCACTGGCCTCACCTGGATCCTGCCTGGAGAATTTCAGGAAGATTCCCTTCATCGAATGTCACGGCAGAGGAACCTGCAACTACTACACGGACTCCTACAGCTACTGGCTAGCTGCTCTGAACCCCAACAGCATGTTCAGGTACACAAAACCTGTATCCACATTTTCAAACCACCAATACTTGTGACTGGTTCGGTTGCTCTGTTACAAACATTGAAAACAGGATTCTTCACAGCCCATCTAATTGTGAATATCAACTGAATCTGGATGTTTTAAGGATTCAAGATGAAGTTGAGATCAAATTTGACTACTCAGCACCAGAATATAACACTGACTACAGATTCTGTGAATCACCAGCAGAGGGCAACGTTCTCTCAGTCAGGATGTGGAAGAGGTTTAAAAGTATTTAAATTCAGGAACCTTTCAGGAATGTTCTTCTCATATCCGAGTCTCATTTTAATTGATTAATTAAACTCAACTGTTTGTCCTTTTCCTCTGTTTTTAGATCTCAGTGTCACATGATCGATGCCGTCCGTCTCTCTCTCTCCTGTAGTAATATTAGTTCTCTCTTCCGCAGCAAACCGAAGCCTCGGACTGAAACTGGAGACTTTCCAGAAGGTCTGATCAGCCGCTGTCGAGTCTGCATGAAGCAGCTGTAAACATAAACTGATACTACTGATGATGCTGCTGATACTATTGATACTACTGATACTACTACTGATACTACTACTAAGACTACTGCTGATACTACTGATACTTCTACTGATACTGGGGATACGGTTGCATGCATAAGTTAGTGTACCCAAAGAACACTACTGCTACTACAGTAGTACTATAGTAGTACTTACATATTGATACTTGAAGTACTGTAAGTAGCGTTAACCTGTGTTACTATGGTCGCACTCACGAGTAGTCTCAGAAGTATCTGCTGTAGTACACAGTTCTGCCAGAGGAAGGCGGAGCTGAGTCATTACGGAAGAAAACATTTTTATTTTCTGCCTGGCAATAGGGAGTGAAGCTCCCTGATTGGCTGATTGTCAAAGCGTTGACCTTTGACCCTTTTCAGCTGAGCTTGACTATTTCTGTTTTCCTTTCCACATTTTATAAAAAGACATGTTTACATTTCCCAGGTCACATGACCACATGAAAACCAAACCAAAAGGTTTTATTGTTCTCAGGTGCACAAACTCATTAAATGTTCTGAATCAACTTAATAAAAAAAGTGTTTTACAGAAGACGACTAGTGTCTTATCGTTTCCTGCTCAATGCCAAAGTTGCTATTTGGCAAACATCAACGATCCCTGAACTGACACAAACTACACCTCAAACATACATGTGTCATTTACTCCTCAGGGACGGAATTAGAAAATACATTGTCTGTGCTGCAGACGCCCCCAAAACAGGCAGGTATCAAACACAAACAGGGGTGGTGGTGGAGATGGAGCGGGGGTGGTAGAGATGGAGGGGTGGTGGTAGAGATGGAGCGGGGGTGAAGCAGGGGTGGAAACAATGGATTAGTTGCAGTGACACCTTGTGTGTGAAACCTCCCTGAAGGGGCCCTGTGTCACTCAGTACGTTTACATGCAGCAATTAGCATCCTACAAGACAACATTTGGGTTATGCAAATACATGTAACAACGTGTAGATCGATCACATCGAGTCAGCATCGGACAAGAATCAGGTTTTTCATTTTCGGGTAAGAGCACTGCGGCCAACTCGGTCATTTCTCGATGCCAACACCATGTAAACACGGGAATCGGGAAACTCATTCTGCGCATGTGCGACAATTTCCACCGGTGGTTTTCACCTGGTAGTGGAAGGAGACAACGAAAGCACGAGCGACATCATAAACAGAGGCGTTGTTCCCGGAACACGTCCAACGATACCACGGCTACCACCACCTGTCATGAATCTGTGGTTAAAGCTTGAAGAAACATCATATTCCAGACTATAATGGAACGCGGCCGGCCGCTGTCAGTCTGTATGTTGCTGTCTTGTCTTGCTGTAGTTTGATTTCATTCTCAGCAGCCGCTCCGCTCGGTTTGCCTCCTCTCTCCCCTCCGAGCACTTTGAGCTGCGATTTACTTCCAGCTGTGTTAGGAAACATTTAACGTGACTTGTAGCTCCTCCTCTACACCTCTGAACAAATCTTCCTCTCCAGATCAATAATACATTCCACTTCCTGGTTTGATCCCAGCTGACATTCTGCTATAATAAGTGTTAAAACCCATAACTGCAAATATAACGACTTTATTTGTGGAATGAAAGATACAAACGTGGGCTGGACAGCAAACAATACAAAGGTGTTTATACAAGTATTAACTGATGCTGAGACGTGGCTAAAACAAAGGTTTGTGTAAAGGGAAGTTTACAGTCCAACAGTGTGTCAGAG
>CAAKHC010003162.1:0-14186 GCA_901007825.1 Macroramphosus scolopax | reverse complement strand
GTGTGTGGGTGGGGGGGGGGGGGGGGGGGGGGCTGTGGCTTCTGACATGTTTTTTGATCGGGATAACAAGAAAGCTGATAATATGAGCAAATTTATTTTTATGAGCAGATTCATATTTTATTCAAAGAAATTGCAAATGCATAAAATTATTACACGAAAGCAGAACAGCTCCAATGCAATTTACAAACATATCATCAGGATTTTAACTCTGCAACTGAAATCATATTACCTAATAAAAATCAAGCTTTACTTCACCATATTTCCAGGTGATATTAACCAAAGTATTGTAGCATTGGTGGTGATCTTCATGCAATCGTGCGCCAGCCAGCGTACAAGTACACCAACGTCGCTACAACCTTCTACCGTGTATTCCCAGTTGGTGCTCAATTGCAGCCAGATTTGTTTCCTCCCTGGCAGTGATTTTGTTAACATTTTTATCACTTTGCTACATTTCCTCCTCCTCTCTCTCTCCTTCTCTCTACCAAGGACAATATTGATATGTCATTGCTCTGCCAATTCAGGGAGCTCACAGACTGGATTATGGTCCATAATGAGCTAAGCCTCCCTCTACAGTTATAAGGGTAATGAAATCCGTTATTCAGGTTAAGTAACAGAAAGGAGAGGAGGACCGGCTTTGCTTGGCAAATGTTACTTCTTCTATCTTCAATCCACGACATGAAAGGAGATGGCATTGGCCATGTCATGGGTTGTTTTAGTTACACTAATTTAATTTTGCAAAAAAAAAAGATTAAGGATGAACCAAAAGCATCACATAAAACGACCATAGACACGGTGTAAAAACAAGTCAAAGTCAAAGCTCAGATACATCCAAGTCGAGGAAGTACCCACTAGGTTTTTGTGGAGATCAATTACTTCTTTTACATTGGCGCTGGCAGAGGTCTGTGTCCTCCGAGTGCCCTTCTAGTTTAATTCCTGGACTGCATTAGATTAGCTTTGCATGATTCACAGTTAAAAAGATCCTCTTTTATACCTTACCCTTCATGCAGCCCTCCCCCCTTTTCCTGCATCCTTTGTCGGAAACAACCAGTTTTTAGCATCTGTCTCTAAAAAGCCCAAATTCCTCTGATTGGCTAACTTCCAGAAGCCTGCGGGGGGGAAGGCGAAAGGTCTATCTGAGATCCTACAGATTACATAACACATCCCCTGAGATGACTTAGGCTCAACTAGACTGTATCAGAAGGAGGGAAGATGTTGCGACAACGTTGTTATTATTGTAACCACAGCCATGGAGGTTCTTTAAGTATCTTTAATCCAAAAACTCTCTTGTATCTTAAAAATACTCAACTCATTACATAAAAACCAAGATCTTACCCTGAATGTGACCAACGTCTTTTTAGGTCTAATCCTATCCAGACTTTAACTGTAGTTTTGAAACATAATAAAACATTGGAAATGGTTCTTTTGGAAAGCGCTGGCAACGTAGTGTGAAATTTAACTTCAAGATGACATACTACCGTAAGGAAGCAGTACTTCACAATCGGACATAGCAAGATGGTGGACCGTACTGGTACACCGCATTATATTATATGAATTAGGGCTGAGGGAAAATATTAACTCTCATTATAACCCAGTGCATTTCATCAGCACCACAAATTACAGCTTCTAAAATGACCAATAAAATAAATCAGAACCTCTCCGAGACGGATTATATTCCTCATGAAGGGAGGATTTATTGCAGCACTCCTGTTTTATACTGCATTAGTTTTATCTCGGTGTGGCTAATAAATTTGGCGAGTGAGTGTATATAACCAACTGGTCCCATATGATATGCAAACAGGGAAAATGATTGGATATCTGCCGTGTGTTTAGCCTCCCTGTCTTGACGCCCTGTAGGGCAGGTGAGGGAGGCAGGAGAGTGTTTGCTGCAGCATGCTGGCACTGATCCCTGGCCTGCTGCGTGATCTGGTTGGAAGATGTGGGCCATGTAAGGGAGCAGTGGGAGTCTGCATGCCTATATAGTTTCTGTGAGCTGATGTGCTCAGCAGCAACGTCCAAAGTGGAAATAACACTGGTGGGTTGCACATTGCCACGGTTGGAGCGTGAAAGAAAACATGGCGGTGAGGAGGGAGGCAACAGTAGGCGACCGTACATAGACACCTACATAAGACAAAGCTGCAAATCCAACACTGTAAAGTAATATGGACTTAAAATCAATGAAACTCTTTTTTACGATGAAAGCCAACACCTGTACTAGAAGCCACATGATTGGTCGAGCATCCACCTGAGATTCCAACCAGGCTGCTCTGGAGTTTTACTGATATGACAATCCTACCAGATATCCCATAGTGCGAAGCTCAAACAGCCGCCAGGAATCTCTGGAAACAGGTGAATTGAATCTCATGTTGACTGTTCCTTACGGACGTTCGATTTTCAAGTTTTTAAATCTCATTCTTCAGCATGTTTCTACAGTTTATTTAACATCCTAGAAGTTGTACATTGTAAATGATAATGTTTGAAATGGATTCATCCTATGTAATACGTATATATGTTATCTCATATATTACATCACCTTATCATAGACAGACTCTTGGCAAGTTTTTCATGTTCATGTGATGTTTCCATCATTAAAATTCAATGCAAATCACTTGAGCTCTGCTAATTGCTGGAATGATTTTAAAAAGGCACAGTTTGACATTTTCTTCCATTAGTGACAAGTGTTTTTTTGTATATTAAATGATGATGTATTAGCTTTTAATAGCAAGAAAGACATGCAAGTATAGCGTCAAAAGAAGTAGAGCTCCATTAATCAATTCCAACTGCGCCGTCTAGATGGCTGTGTTGTTGTTTTGGACAAAATGTGAAAGTGTTATAATTAGTCATTCACGTAGTGGTGCTGCAGCGTTAATACTTCAGATAGCTGGAGCTCGACGGGGGGGTGAGAGAAGAGCACCCCCGGTGCATAAACTGAGTACATTTATAGCCCTCAGCAAAAGCACTTGATTAAGCTGTTTTAGTACCCTTTACTCACTCTGCACTAAACATCTGACTCATAATGCATCAGCTATATCACAAGATTGCTCTTGCTGTGATCTTGCATGAATATTCACTGGAGTAATTAAAAGAATTGAATGATGAAGTGGATGCGGGGCATCGGTGACACGGACGGCTCCGCCACTCAATGACAAATCTGAGGGCAGCGATTTGAAAACATCCAAGTTGTTACGCCGGTTGCGTCACGGTTGCAGCATCTCAGCACGCTTACAATGCTAACATGCTACTGTAGCTGTAGCCAGCAGGTGGCACTCCACGCTATCACCCATGGGTGTTAGTCTCCCTGCGAGCACGCTTGCCCTAATATAAGGCATGCGGGTAATAACATGCTAAAATTAGCACATTAGCAGTTGTTGAGACATCTTAAATGAAAACCACTGATGTCCATCT
Source organism: Macroramphosus scolopax (assembly GCA_901007825.1). Lineage (NCBI taxonomy): Eukaryota > Metazoa > Chordata > Actinopteri > Syngnathiformes > Centriscidae > Macroramphosus > Macroramphosus scolopax. The sequence goes on along the minus strand of CAAKHC010003162.1, from coordinate 10,784 downwards.
TTTGTCAGTGCTAAAGAAAATTCAGGGGGCACCAAGGATGTAAGGGATCATCTTCTAGGTACCATGAATGTCTGCACTAAATGTCACGGCTCTCCATCTCAAGGTTGTTAAGGCGTAACCTGCGAAAATGTTGTCGTCGTTGAAATCTTTCATGCTCACGTTCAAGTTAGAAAAAACTGTCCGTATTTATCTTCTCAATGCCTAACAATCAATATATTGTTTTTATATCAACCGAATTGATATCAACTTTTACTTCCTTTTAGCTGAACCACAAAAACCTGGTCAGCATGTTTGTGTTCATGTGAATACTGTAAGGATCTTTTTCTGGCTGATACTTTTGGCCTTGTGGTTGCCTTTCGGGCCTGGAACTGCTTGTTGCTTCCTGACAGATGGACAAGCGTATCATTCACTACCCGATCCTTGTGGAGCCACCGGCTGTATGTTCAGACTGGGCACACGCACCATCCGCCTCTCATCCAACATTCCTACTATATTTAGTTGCCAATGATATATCTTGCTTTGCGTCAAAACATAAACAATGTCACCACGGACAGGACTAAACGTTGGTGGAGCAGTTTACATTATGGTGCAGTAATCTGTCAAACGCAGTCTAATAATTCTTCAACATTTCCTTAATATTAGATGCAGATTTCATCAGCAGGCAAAGTGTAATCCATAAGATGTTTGTTTGCATTCAAGGCAAAACCGAATGTGTGTTTCTATGAGATATCAATTAATTTTTCCCAAGGGGCCTGATGAGAAACTGGAACTGTTTTTGAGGGCCAGACCAAAAGGCTGAACTCTATTTTGTTCAATATTAATTTGATCTCTTTATAAAAGCAGTGCATTGTATGTTTTTGATTAGCCGCTACTGGTAAGAGTCAACGTTACAATTAGGCTGTGACAATGAGGTGCAGGCAGACTAAAAGCACCAACATTACATCACGATTTAATACAAATTTGCAGAATTTAATTAACCTTTGAAAATAAAAAGTGCTATTGCTCTTTTGTTTGTAGTTTAATGACCTCATTTGCTGTTTTCAGTTCTTTTTCTTGTTCAATCTGAGAAATCCAGTCTGATTGAACAAGTGCAGTAAAGTCAGGTTGAATGTCTGAGATGTGAAGGACAGCAGACAGGTGATGGTCAGTGAGAGAGGATCTGGATCTGCTCACCTTCATCATTGAGGACGTTTGTTCACATGTGCAGGTGATCCAAACGGAACCGTCTTCTGAGCCTCTGTGTCGATCTCTCGTTTTTTCAAGTGAGCTAACAGCTAACTAGCATCTCTCGTTAACGTCTGTTCACCAAAACATTACAGTTGTAGCGTCTCAGACGAAGTGAGGCTAAAAAGAGGTCAGAACATTTATTGAACTCTCTTAGAAACTTTTAGAAAACGATCATACAGCTCAGCAGCAGCAGCGCTATCGATCGATCTGCTAGCGACGAATAGAGCCGGAAAACACCGAACTACACAAGGCCCGCCCACACCACACCGCCCAACCAATCAGCAACGCGCATGCATATGTGTGATTGACAGGCAGGCGGGAGACGAAGGTTGCCACACTAATCTTGTTAATTCACAATCACATTAAATAAAATGGGCAGTTGTATTGCATGCATGACGTTCACTTATTTATCTTTGCTTCCTAATTCAGCATTAACCTCACGCAGGCTGGACAGGGACCGCCAATATGGGCCGGATGTGGCCCACGGACCGTAAAATACCCAGGTCTGCTCTAGAGGAATTATCCACCTTGCATGAACAAACAGATGGAGATAATCAACCTCCATATTGAGCAGCAATGACAAATTCTTCCCAGGAGTCATTTGGAAAGGATGCCCAAAAGTATATTAATAGTCAAGTGTACAACAGCAGCGATCGAGACAGAAGGTTAACAGCTATTGGTCAGTTGCACCCCTGGGATGTACAATGTCCAATTACTGTGATTAATAGCGGTCTGAGTAAATTGTCTCTCTCCTTAACATTGGCTGTAATGTTTCCACTGTGATGAAATAGTCAGCAGATTTATCTTATTTGTTCCCACATTTTTCCACCGGGATGTTTAGGATGCTTACTTGTGACTCTCAGTGTTGTGGGTGCATCGTCAAATAACTTGCATGCAGAGTGACGGGAGCGTGTTCGTGCCTTTGTGTATGCAGGAGGCTTTTGTGTCGCCCTCCCCTCATCTATCAGTTGGCTGCCCTTTTCCGATGGCCGCCGAAGCTCCATTAGTACCCGCAGACCTGATTGATGTCGCACAGAACTGCGTTGGAAGGCTCGGATTGTTGTTCTGGACCGGCGACATGCTTATTACGACACCTTTACGCGGCAGAAAAAAGGGGAAATTGCTATGCTGATATCATGATATGCACTGATGGTGAGCTCAGTAAAGGTCTGAAATGATTTTCTGTTCACGTATCAGAGTGAGATTTTCTTTTATCGGAGCTGTTTAGATGCCGGGGTGATTCTCTGAATGAGTAAAATAGTTTCATGTCTTGACTATACAAGCTCCCCAGATTCAGATGATCCAGAGTTGCTGTATAGGGGCAGTGAGCAGCCATGCAGCTGCAGTTGGAGGTTATGTGCCTTGCTCAAGGGGCATGCAAGTGCTGTTCCTCCAACCAGCCCACCCACATGTGTCTCCCTGCCAGTCCAGGGGATCGTACCTGCAACCAGGTGAACCAACGTATCGTTCATCTATTGGACGAAACATTTGGGATGGAAAAACTTTCTGTCAATCACATTGTCACATACAACAACAGCATATTCCAATTGCTTTAGTCTCTCTATTTATTATGATGTGGTGTTGAGTCAGAATAAGAACAGTGGAGTACGAGCGCATCTCAAGACGACGTAGAGCCGCCACACACAGTTCAAAGGACACTTAATAAGACAGTACAGTAGGAGAAGGTGGGCCCTAATGAATTGACTGCAACAAGATTAACTACCCAGTAGGATGGGAGGGGGATTATTAACTTTTTAAAGTCTTTACAATTAATTATCCCGCCTCAGCCTCTCCTCTCTGTGTCGGGGCAGAGCTAGTCACAGACGAATCAGCTTCCATTCTCAACCCCTCAACGCACAGTGTTTTGGATGTGTCTCCTATATTAGGTCCCTTTCAGTCCGATTACATTATCACCTGAAGGAAATCAAACTGTTTCACTTGGAAACGGCCGAGTTAGAACTATTCAGGAGGTCCAACGGTCCAGACTGTTGTCCTGGAGAAGTTAATACAGTTTAATATAGCCACGTACAGTATTGATGGGTTATTGATTATTTAGTAATCAATGCTGAATATTAACACTGATCAAACCAAATCTTATGTCATGTTGTCCGTCCACCATCCTTGTCAGTGAATTTTAATGATTGATGCAGGTTCCTGATGAACACATCCCAGACGGTGTCCTCTCTCCCCCCCTGGTCTCCCTGCTTCCTGTCTCTTTGGTGCCGCCCGTGTCAGCAAAATTGCATATCTTGGAAAGCAATCCCTTGAGTTACGCTGCTACTTTTCAATATGTCCTTTGAGTTTCTTGTCTGCATTCATTAGTGGGAAGCAATGGCACCATGAGTACCAGGGCCAGCTGCCAAGACATCCAATGCCGCAAGACAAAGAGGGATATTGCCGGCTCTGTAGCCCGCTGATGAGTACACAGTCTCTTTGATTTTGCAGTTGAAACAGAGATGTAAAGCTTGTAGCCCACTGGTATGTCAAAGAGAAGCTGAGCCGAATCAGTCAAGTTTGGATTATTTTGTTCCAGCTTTGCTTTTGTCCCATCCAGTGGCTCTTTATTGTCTTTATCAAGGTCATAAATAGAACTGGAAACAGGGTGTCAGGGGGGTTTTGTAAAGGATTATTTGCCTAAAGTGTAGGTTGTTGATGATGATTAAGATGATGTTTGAGGTGGAATGTCTGTTCAGAGATGCCGGAGCTAAGAGAGAGAGAGAGAGTGAGAGTGAGAGTGAGAGTGAGAGTGAGAGAGAGAGAGAGAGAGAGAGAGAGAGAGAGAGAGAGAGAGAGAGAGAGAGAGAGAGAGAGAGAGAGAGAGAGAGAGAGAGAGAGAGAGAGAGAGAGAGAGAGAGAGAGGTTGACACACAGGAACGGATGAGTCAGATTGAAAGTGACAGCCTTAACCAGCTGAGCTTCCCACACATAAACAATTCTGTTTTTATTGTTAAATTCATGCTGTTGGCAGAAGGCGTTCACTTCCTTTTTTCTTTTTTCCTTTTTTTATCCCTGCCACCAGTTTATGCGTAGCATTGCCTTATGTACAATGACAATGTGACAAAGTGCAGTGATTGCTCTGCTGCATATCGAACGTACCATTTCAGTATTCCAACACTGCACATTATTACAGCCGTTTCCTCACATTAACCTTTCCCCAAGTTCTTTTCCTTCGCCGCCGTGCTCATATGTGCCGGGACTATGATTAATATGCCTTTGCTCTCATGTGATAAAATCTTGCCAATCTCCCCGCCCGCCTACCTACAAACTCCAGTCACCTTATTATTTTCGAAAGGTTGTATGGTCACCGAGCTTCGATTATTCCATTTCCCTGCTCTACATCTTGTGTACCTCCTGCATTCAAATGTGTTTTGTCTCCAGGAATGGAATATGGAAATGTGCCATGTGTGCATGATGTTTCACCGTATCGTATAACCATTTCATCATCTTCCCAGTAAGGCGCCATGTGCGGGTGTCCTTGGTTGGCGCCAGTGTTTTTCCCACAGTGGCTAAAATGTACTTTAGTTTTAGTTAAGGGCACTGGGACATATGGAACCAGTATTATGGACTGAAAATGGAAATAAACGTGTCATGAATATAATTATTCTCACAGTCCTTTCTTCTGAAATTATTTACAGTCTATACATGCATGGAGTATGTTGTCCTGGACATTGGTATTTATATATAACAAAGTAAATACAATTTATGAATGCAATTATCTTGTGCTGTAGATTAATACACATTTGGTGTGCTTCGGTAATAATTTGTGATGGGTAAAAAATAAATTAAATAAATAAATGTACTTTTTAAATACAATGTAACTTCTAATATTTAAATTTATTTAATATTATAACAAACTAGAAGTGCACTCAAAGAGCTCAGACATCCACCAAAGTCCTATGAAAAAAAAATTGCTGTTTTTGTCAAAGTTAAACGGATCTGCCCGAAAATTGAATGGGTTCCTCCTCAGGCAGTTATACAACTGTAATTATCACTTGGACTACACATCATGATGATATAGTCAGTCTATCAAATAACAAAAAAAAAAATATTTGCCATGATATCAGCAGGAGGAGGAGGAGGAGATGAAGAGAAGAGGCGAAGGAAGCCGAGCCGACCTCAATAACAGGCGCTGCGTTTGATTGGCAGGTAGAAGCTGTCCTATAATCTAAAAACTAAATGCTTATTAAATGGAAATGGTGGAAAATAGAACTGCAAGGCGCAAAAAAAGAAGCTCTTTCCAATTGAAATGTCCGCATAAAGAAAATCTAATTATAATAAATCAACTTAAATATGAGCAGAACTAAAAAGGGATCATATTTTTAATTGAGCTAATTGGTTCAAGATGAATAAAACAAACGCACACAATTGATGAGTAACAATTTTATACTAAAAGTTGTATTCTAAACTCCGTTGCCATCAGGATGTATTCAGGTGTTTTCGGGATTTGTTCACATCTTATGTGTATTTTGTTGTTTCTTGTTTCTTTTTATTTGTAATTCTTTGGTTCAACTTTGTTTGAACCTGCTCCGTGTCAACATGTCATTACAATAAACATGAATAATTGACACAGCTCAGCTCTCATGAAACATTCATGGACATTTATCACTTAGATCTGCTGTTTGTGCTCGACAAGCACTCGGACCTGTAGAATCAACTATTATTAGTAAAAGTCTTTTATACATGACGCCATCATTTATTTATCTATCGTGGTGTTTATACATGACAGGAAGAAAACACTCTCAGGGAATCACATTTCACCTGATCCGAGCAGTTAGGATATATTTTTCTGTATTAGTTATAGACTTGAAAGGAGATCCTTTGATTGGTATTCACATTAGCAATAGCTCATTTCCTCGAAAGCACTCTGCTGTTTAAGAGCAGGCTGGTAGAAGAGTCACGGTGTGCTCACGATCCATCTTCCTGCACTAGTTTTACTTGGAGACACCAAAAGTGTTTTAAAGAACAAATGTCGTAGTAGCTTCCTGGTGTCAGCCTCTCCTCCGACCACCATCCAATCATTCCCTCAACCAGCATTGATCTCCAGGTTGTTCAGCTATCTTTGTGTCCCCCCATCTGCCCTGCTCCGCCCACTCACCTTCACCTGTTCTGCTCCTATAACCTACAAATCAGCTGTGATAAACTCTCCTGAAACTCCCCCGAGTCTACTTCTGTGTCCTGACTTTAACAAGCCTCAGCAGTACCTATAGGACACGTTGCTAAAACGAAATAAAGTTTAGGGTGATACCTTTTTTATTCTGAGTCGAGAGCACACAGTATTTATTTATAGACATCATGAGTCATCAAACAACCAAGGCGATAATTCGCAGGATAAATCTTCAATTGCCGCCCCTGGTGATGTTAATGGTCCTACTGTGTTCCCAAATCTCATTATTTTTCTCATTACCTCTAGAGATGGTAGCCAAAACTGCAAAATAAGGTCTTGAATTATCATTTAAGTTACAAAACCTGATTAGAGGACTTTGCTGTCTGGCACCTGTGGTACTTTTTATCACTTGTGCTCATCAACTATTTGTCCCCTATTCTCAGGAGGGCACCTTGTCCTCATCAGTGACTGGTGCTTGTGTGTGTGTGTGTGTGTGTGTGTGTGTGTGTGTGCGTGTGCGTGTGTGTGTGTGTGTGTGTGTGCAGTCCTACAGCTATCTTTGCGAGGGTGAGCACCACATTTTGGGCTGTTTTCGGGGTAAAGACTTGGTGTTAGGTTTCAGGTAAGAGTTTACAGTTTAAGGTAAGGGTTGGGGTAAAGGAATGCACTATGTCAATGAAAGTCCTCACAAAGATAGCAGAGCAAATGTGTGCGTGATTGCACACAGAGATGGAGCAGGTAACGGACCAAATGTGTTCTCATTCAAACATGTGCGTGTCTTTATCTGCCGGTCTGATCTCGGTCGAGGCTAATAAAAGATGTACACGCTGTGCCGGTGCCCTTTCCATCATGGCAGGATCGGCTCCTAATGTCACCTGTGTCAGTTTGACTGACAGCACTGAGGGATGCTGGGGATGGGGTCGAGGGCGGTCACCTGCTACCCAACACAGGACCACCTGTCAGAGCCAGCAGGCTCACTGCTATTGATGCTTGAGATCAACCTGGGGGCACTGGACTTCACGTCGTGGATGGAAGCTTTATAAACTCAACGGTGGATCATTTTTAGATCCGTTAGCCCTAACATTTCAAAGGGGTGCTCTGTCATTGACCTGAATGCAACTACTTCTGCTGCAATATCCATCCATCCATTCGTTATACCACTTATCCTGTCGCAGGGTCATGTGGGGAGCTTGAACCAATCCCAGCTGACAATGGGCGAGAGGCGGGGTCACCCTGGACTTGTCGCCAGTCAATCACAGGGCGACACAATGAGACAGACAACCATTCACACTTGTGGACAATTGAGAGGCAATTAACCTGACTGCATGTTTTTGGTCTGTGGGAGCACCCAGAGGAAACCCACGCAGGCAGGAGGAGAACATACAAACTCTACACAGACAGGCCCAAGGCGGACTTGAACCCAGGTAACGACATTGCCAACGTGCCTCCAGTCCAATCTTTTTTCTGGGTTCGCACTCCACTAAACTTTCTTTTCCGTCCTGATTTAATTTGCTTCTGGTCAGTGTGAAATTTCTATTTCTACACATTTCATATGTGTCGAATTACAAAAAGTGTGATGTCACTTCATGGGTACATTTCGTTCCATAGGATGCGCACCGAAGCAGCAAATTGAAAAAAGGTGGAGCAGCAGATTTATAGCCCATCACCTGCAGACAGAACGGAGAATGTGTTCATTTCACGCTCACCGTTACAAGTGTCAGCCGTGGACCCCTTCCTGCTTTAACTACGATGGGGAGCTGAAACAGAAAGCCTTTAAATGGGCGGGACCACCGAACATAATCCGAGCGCGCTGATCTGTTCATGTACGGTGTCTTTGCACCTGAAATGAGCTGATAAAGAATCACCCGGTGATCTTGATGAATCACTGTGGAGTAGGCACATGGCTGCAGCGCCACTGTTAATATTTATCTTTTCACGTGTGAACATTGAGGTCATGTGTGACACAGGTAGGAAACACATTCACGAGTACGCTAAAAATAGCTGCTGCATTACTCGTAAATCACAAAGGGAGTGAATGACCTGCTTCCCCAGCAGTGACCTCATCGAGTTAGCCTGACAAAACGTCACTTGTGAAAGAAAAAACTCTGAATTTGCAGTGCAGGAACGTGCATGCGCCTTTTCTAACGCCGGTGATGAAGAGAAGCTGCGTCGAAACAAAAAAAGTAGGACAGCATGTGAGAAGATCTTAAGGGACTGCTGTGAAATTCTAAAATGTCATTTACTGGGAATTGAATTTCTAATGACACTAAATGAAAATGGAGCTGTGAAAGTGTTCTGCTCCTGCGCGAGCCCCACTTTCTATAACCCCACTGAGACACTGAGGCGATACGGGAGGGCAGTAAAGCAAAGCTTCTGGAAATGCACCGTGTGAAAATCTCATTTCATTGTGCTTTATTAAACTCTATGGCCGTGTGATGAGGCCCCGGGCTTTTAGACATGATGTCATTAGTGTACAGTGTTGTGCGATGGAAAGTTCTTCATTTTCATATATAGTTCACATTTAAACGGGCAAGTTGACTACAATTACAGTCTTGGGGAAGAGATAACAGGAGGTTAAGAACATGCACGATAACATGTGAACCAAGCTCACAAATCCTGATTTGCGCAGTAAATTATGAAGCGTCACCGGGGCGGCAGAGCTTTAACCGTTATTGGTTGAAGGATCAGCAATAACTTCTCCAGCACAGTTTTTTTTTCCACATTGAAACTTGCCTTTCATGAACTCTCTAACTAGTGCTGCTCAAGATAGAGCTCCAAACTAATGATCTATTGTCTATAGGACATTAATACAATACATAAAACTCCATCTTTCATTAGTCAGAAGAAGCCGGCTCTCTCTTGAGGTCTCTCTGGAGGTGGTAATGACCATCACTTGGCTGCAGAAGTGCATTGATTATCAGCATTATTGACTTGCAGCTGCTACCCTGTATCATCCCCCCGTTCTACGTTACAAAAGCACGTGAAATGCTCTTGATCGGCGGGGAACAAACAACGACATGAATAAATAAATAAAAGCAAAGTGGATTACCTTTGACTGATTCATGAACACTTGAAGATGTTTCCAATTTGTTTGATTATCTTTGAAGTGACGGTCATGCATAGTAATCCCGCTTTATGCTAATCTGCAACTCCCCCTTCCCGCTTCAGCCAAACTGGGAATGAAGATATCGGCATCTGGCTTGTTTTGACGTGCAACTGTGTGGCATGTGAGGGTCTGAAATATAAAAAACGTACCAGTGTGATCTATGTTTCCATGTTGAGTGTCGGTGCTTCTCATTGGCCGAGTGCTAGAGAGGCTAATTAACAGCAACCTGATGGTTTGGTTGCCAACACTAGCAGAGGGGCAGTTATCCAGCTGGGATCTGAAGGGTGGCTGCTTTTAGATTAATGGAGAGCACATAGAAGAGGGGAAGTTACCAGTACAAGGCCCACACTTATAATACCTCTGTGCTGACAGCTGTGGGTGGAGGCTTTATGTTTCCATGTCTTCAGGAAGACGTTGAGTGTCTTGAGTTTTGTCTTAAATGCCAACTTGGTTGAACTGATTAGAATTTGGTGCTTAAAGCTCAAAACACATTAACTAACCTTTTATTAAATTACTGGATGTTACGGCACCATAAATTTTTATCATTCGCCATCAAAAATCAATCAGCTATAAATCGGCTCCACACGGTCGGACCGTCGTCAAACCTCACGTTTGATAAGAGTCCCAACCATATTGAGGACATGGGGACTTTTCATGACACTGGGTGGAAGGGGCGGGGCTAAAAACTCTGTCCATTCGCCATCGCATGTTTGAGGGGCTAAACATGCTGAAAAAAATCATGACACTTTCCAAATTTTATAGGTATAAAACATAAGTGCTCAAAAATGACTCACTTGTTTCATTCAACAGTCGTTCAGTTTGACAACTTCATGAAGGACAATCATGAACTCTTTATTCTCCTTGCACAAGTTACAGCATATGAGGAGACATATTGTTACAGGTTGAATATAAATGTCATTTTTAATAATCAATGAATCAGAAGTTTCAAACACTCTGAGCATTAAACTCCACCAGATGGCATGTGAAGAAAAGAAGAGCTGATTTTTGTTATGTTGCATGAATCTGCCCCGAAATGTAAAGAATCCTCCAACAAGTCAGGTGACAATCAGAATCCTGCTGACAAACTCAATCAAACATATGTGAACCACTAAAGACACGTGAGAACAACATCATGTTTCATTGTTGACTTTGTGTTCAGCTTTTTCTTTGTGCCCGGGATCAGTACAGGGCTGCGAGTGCAGCTTCGAATGTAATTGGTTGCATTAATGCGGTAAGTTTGCAGAGACACAATCTGATGCTCGTCATGATTGCCGGTCTTAAGTTACAAAATCAAAATGTGGAGGATGTCTGCAGCACTGACAACTGCCCTCGCCCACTGATTACACT
>CAAKHC010003159.1:0-14547 GCA_901007825.1 Macroramphosus scolopax | reverse complement strand
TCAAGGAGATCATCTACATCAACTAGAGCCAGTATGGCAGCAGCACGAGCAATGGCTGAAGCACAGGCTGCTAAAGCCAGAGCGGCCTATGCTGATAAAGAAATGAACATTAAAGTGGAGAAAGCCTGCATAGAGGCTACTGCTAATATGGAAAAGGCCCGCTTAGATGCAACCATTGAAGCACTACAATTCCATAAAGAAGCTGATGCTGCCATGGCCAAAGCAGAGGTGATGGAGTCTGTTGCTGCTCAGTTTGACTTTAAAGTGCCAAGTGAGGAATTGGAGTTCTTGCCCATACAAGCAAGCCCAGTGCAGAAAGTGAGTGAGTACATAAATAAACATGCAAGTAACTACACTGAGCTCACTGAAACACAGAGAGACACGCCCACTCACCATGACGACATCACCCACCTGCCCAATCACCGTGATGACATCACCCACCGACCAACTCACCATGACGACATCACCCACCTGCCCACTCACCGTGATGACATCACCCACCTGCCCACTCACCGTGATGACATCACCCACCTGCCCACTCACCGTGATGACATCACCCACCGACAAATTCACCGTGATGACATCACCCACATGCCCGCTCGTTGTGACGACATCACTTACGTGCCCGCACAGCGTTATGTCACCCACATGCCCACCTGCCAGGAGGACATCACCCACATGTCTGCACAGCATTACGTCACCCACATGCCCGCTCATCGTTATGACAACAACCACACGCCTGCTAAGCATGATGACATCAGCCGTATGTACATTCAGCATGATGACCTCGCCCGTAGGTCCATTAAGCATGATGACATCACCCATCAGCAAAGGCATGTGAAACCTTCACCACAGTAGGTTTGTGCCTCTTTGTATTTGATGTGTTTCAGTTTCACACTTTTTTGTAATAAATCAGTCCATAATCAGCAACTGCCTGTTCCTTGGAGGATTATAATTGCAGAAGAGAGTTTAACTGGCTGTGAAAGCCCAATAAGGACAGAGTCACATTGGGTGTAACAGTACAATCAGCATAAACACCACATTAAAAAACATAAAACTCTTGACACAAGATCATCCCTAATTCTCATGAGGCCCCATTGAAATCTCAATGAGACTCAGAAACTAGAAATGCACTCAGAGAGCGAAGACCTTCACCAAAGGTGACAACCTATGTAATCTATGGACATCAGCAACTGAAACAATTTTCAAGTCTACTTCTGAATTTCAAAACCTATTAGGAAATATGCCTGTAATATTGCCTTAGAAATTAACTTAGATATCTAAAAACGCCCAAACTAATTATTTTACTGGTATCATCACAACGATATGATATATGATCAAGAATGACATTTCTAATCGCATTGCTGCCACATGTCAACATCAAACAGGTTTTAAAATAGGTTAATTCGATGTTAATTCTTTTTTGTAATCTTGGCTCGAGCCTTCACTTCCTTGATTTGCGACGCATACTTTTCTCCTTCAGGTGTGCAAAACCTGGAAAATAAAGGATATGTGAACCGACTCTTACCTTTACAGGACAGCGACTGGCCCACCTTGATTGTCACGGTTCCCGAAATGGACTCACCTGGGCTATATACCACTTTATTTTTATCAAAAGTCACCTCAAACTCTTGGACTTTACCCATATTCGTCTCGATGGACGACGACGATGAAGATTACCTATGCGCACAACGAGCAACACGCAAATGTACGTCCTCTTAATCCCGCCCCTTCGCCTGACGTCAGTCCCTCCGAGGAACATCAGCATCCGTTCCACGGCGAGCAGTTTTAACATTGAATTCCTTGACTGCAGGGCCGGACCGAGGTAGAAGCGGACTGAGCGCCGCTTGGGGCCCCCAGTCGAATGTTGAATTTTTTTTTTTTTTTTTATTTTTTTTTACAGTTTTCCGGAATAATTGTCATGGTTGAACCCTTGTTGTTATTATTCTTCAATTTTAGTATTCAGTTATGTCATTATTCCAGCAAATAATTTATTTAACATTTTTAGTGACTGTTTTAAGAAGTTGAAAACTAAAGTTAAAAGTTTTAAAACAAAAGTGGAATACTGAGGCACTTTAATTGTTTAAGTATCTATTTATTTTTTATTTATTTTAAATAAGACATTTCATTTTTGATTACATTATTTACATTTATATATTCTATCTTGGTTTTATTTTGTTGTTGAGGAGCACACATTGAATGCAGATCTGTTCCAAGTTTAAACAAAAAAAACAAGTTATTAAACTTGTTTACAACAAATGCAATGCCTGCTGTTGTTTTTTGTTATTTTTCGATTCAAGTTCAGTAAACCACACTTAGTGTTTCACTTCAAATATGAGATTTAAAAATAAATGTGTGATTTCAGGACCCTCTGAGGTTAAAAAGACACTGGTTGGGTTAAATAACTACTATATTAATACAGGGGTGGATTACCCTCTTAATGGGGCCCAGGTTAATATCACAGGATATGTGATGTGATACTAACGTTCTGGATATAAAACTTTCATTTTAGATATCTACAATCAAATTTCTACCAGTCATTCTATTTTAGATGTGCATAAGATCATTTTGAATATCCAAATAACGGATACGCATACGTATGATTGGCATTATTGGCATGTAAAAATACAATTTCAGATATTTACAAATGGAAAATGGTGCATTTATATAGCATCTAAGCACTTTAAGTGTTGCTTCAATTACACACAGTTGAGGAAGAGGCTCAGGGTCTTGCTCATTGTAGAGGGTATACTAAACCACCCAAGAAGAATTGCTAACTTATGTGCAAAATCAAACAGTTGCAGTGATTACATTAACAGAATTATGTAGATTATCACATGTAATTTTTTTTTGTCTTTTTGTTATTTTTATGTATTGTAAATTTGTGCATCTAACATGTGAAATGTTTCCTCTTTGCATAAGGGCTCTCTGTGTATGCAGCTTGACTGGTTTGAATATGTAGCTATAGCAATAAACACTCTGCCCTTTGTGAACTCACTTAATTTTCCACAACACCAAAATGTATGGAAATTGGAAGGAACGTGTTTCAATGCCCTGCTCCTCCAGACTATGATGAAGCGTCCTTGAACCACTAATTGCTCCTGATAATATGTCATCAGTGTATGAAAGTGCGAAAATGTGTGTCAACTTAACACCTTGCATAGCAACGTCTGCCAACATTTTGTGATTCTGAATGAAAAATAAAAAATGCAAACAGTGTGCAAAATAGAGGCCAGTATGAGGATCTTAGCAGTGGGCTTGTTTTATAACAATGTCAAAACGATAGATTTATTATTAACATTCTGTGAGTAACATCATGTTTAACATAAAGAAAATTTGTCTGAAACTTTCTCGTTCTAACGTTCTCCAAGCTCAGCAAAAAGTATGTTGAATTGGTAAGGATACTTACATAAGACCAATGGACATTAATTATTTCTAATACAGAAATGTCGGCCTTCTGAAAAGTATGTTCATGTATATGCACTCAATACTTGCTTCGGGGCTCCTTTTGCACAAATTACTGCATCAGTGCGGCGTGGCATGGAGGCGTTCAGCCTGTGGCTCTGCTGAGGTCTTATGGAAGCCCAGGTTGCTGTGATAGTGGCCTTCAGCTCGTCTGCATTGTTGGGTCTGGTGTCTCTCATCTTCCTCTTGACAATACCTGATAGATTCTCTACGGGGTTCCAGTCAGGCATGTTTGCTGTCACAGTAACACCATGCTCGTTAAACCACTTCTTAGTACTTCTGGCAGTGTGGACAGGTGCCAAGTCCTGCTGGAAAACTAAATCAGCATCTCCACAAAGCTTGTCAGCAGAGGGAAACATGAAGAGCTCTAAAATGTCCTGGTAGCCGTCTGCGTTGACTTTGGACTTGAGAACACAAAGTGGACCAACACCATCAGATGACACGACACCCCAAATCATCACTGTGTGGAACCTTCTCACAGGACTTCAAACAACCTCTCCACTGTTCCTCAGGACTTTGGGACCTTGATTTTCAAATGAAATGCAAAATTTACTTTCATCTGAAAAGAGGACTTTGGACCACTGCACACAGACCAGTCCAGTTCTTTTTCTCCTTAGCCCTGGTAAGTTGTAGCCCAAGTCCTGGACACGGCTGTGCGTGGTGGCTCTGGATGCACTGACTCCAGCCTCAGTCCACTCCGTGTGAAGCTCCCCCAGATTCTTGAGTGGGTTTTGCTTGACAATTCTCTCAAAACTGCGGTCATCCCCGTTGCTTGTGCTCCTTTTCCTTCCACTTTCTGCGGATATGCTTGGATACAGCACTCTGTGAACAGCTTCTTTAGCAATGAGCTTTTGTGGCTGACCCTCCTGTCCTGAGGGTGTCAATGACTGTCTTCTGGACAACTGCTGAGTCAGCAGTTGTCCCCATGATTGAGACAATTTAAAGGCTCAGGAAACCTTTGCAGGTGATTTTAGTTAATTAGCTGTTTAGAGTGTGACACTAGTTAGTCTACAGTATTGAACTTCTTCACAATATTCTAAGTTTCCTAGATATGGAAATTTGGGTTTTCATGACCTGTAAGCCAAAATATTCAAAATTAAAATGAATAAAGCCTTGAAATATTTCACTTTGTGTAATAAATCTTTAATATATGAACAATTTAATTAATGAAATAAATGAACTATTCCACGATATTTTAATTTATTGAGCTGCACCTGTATAGGGGTTGGTTTGGAAGTCAAATTATCCTTAGTATGTTAAACACAGTCTCTCTTTCACAGCGTCTGCATGTGTGGCTATCCAAAAAGATAGACACCAGACCTTTTCAGTCGCAGGTGACACAATCTGTACAGATGTGTTACAGAGTTGCATAAGACGTAAGACGTATTCATATCACTGCCAAAAACACAAATCACACCAATTAGAATGTGTAAACAATCATTTATTGAAATTTTTTGCACAACAGACTCAATTCAAACAGAACACAAAGAAAACCCCAGTACTTGAAAATACAGTCTTATTCAGGCAACATTGCAGGAGCAAGAAGTTTAGAAAATTCTTTAATTCTCACTGAAATAAAAAATAGTTGGCAATTGGACGAACCCTGTTTAGACCTTGTATTAACATGCATCGTGAGGGATCCGATCACAGTTGGACGGCTCTTAGTATGTCAGTTCACATCCGGCATTAGAATGTGTCTCCACAAATGTCTGAAAAGCCACGTGTAAATCTATACTCTTGGTTTACATATCCCTATGCATGGTTCATAAATCATTCATTATCTGTAATAACGGATTTGCAAACCTATGGCTGACCATGGGTTCAACTCTGCCTTGCCTCCAGACAGCGACAGCGTACTCTTGTTTATAATGAACACTACGGCTTTAGAGAAAGTATGGCAACATAAACAGTACAATTGTCGAGCAAGCACTCAACTGGAAATCGTGGCCATGGGTATTATCACAGATCTCCTTTTTCTTTCAGCTTTGTATTATGGGCATTATATACATTTTAAATAAATATCATAATAATAATATGAAACTGTTAACTGCATTAATGAGTATGTACTGCAGCTTAAATGGAGGACTACAGTTGAATAGGTGGTCTTTTAATGTGACCCAGGTTGCATTTGCAGTTTCACTTCTAAAAGAAGAGTAGCCCCCTCTGAATGGGGTCACAAAAAACTGCCTTCAATGCATCCGGGGTGCGTTCACAGCTGTACCGCAGCTGTCCACTAGTTATCAGATCACTGAGGACATATCTTAACATCAGGTCTGAACAGGGTCACAGTCAAAGCTGGAAGATTTTCTCAGAGACAAACACCTAAAACAACTAAACCTTCACAAATATGTATCACAGAAATGTCCAGTCCTATTTGATATTCTGGAGCCAACTTGTGGATGTGTTTACATTCAGTCAATGATTAATGATTCATTCCACGTTTGCTGTCTCAGACAGGTGTGGTCGGGGTAGAGGCGGTGGTTGTAACAGCCACAGGATGCAGCCCCAGATCCAGGGATGGAGTTTCCTCTGGTAGGGAAGGGCTCTTCTTCTGGGCCTCCAGCTTCTCCATTAGCTGACTGTGTAGCTCCTTCAGCGGCTCACTGCTCTGTGGTCATCAACCAGCACCACAAGTGTCAGTATATGCAATACATAAAATGTTCAAAAGGCATTAGCGGCAAGTGCTTTATCTCAGCTTCATAAAAGCTAGAAAGCTTTTATGAAGCTGAACTTCTGTCCTGATGTTGTGTCATCATATATACAGTATAGAGTGTGTGAATCTGTTAGCTGCTTGGCAGCTCGCATAGAAGCCACAATGCGTGTGCCAAAAGTGTCTGAATGCGTGAATGAGGCAACATTGTAAAGTGATTTGATTACCATTAAGATAGAAGGGCACTATATAAATACATAATTTTATCCTATAAGTCATTTCATCACAAGTAATAAAAAAAAGTGGTTGTTGTTGGGTTTGTGTCCCTCTGTGAATCGGTATTCATCCAAGATCATTAGTGAGGAAAAGTTGTTTACTCTTCATCACCACTGTAGTTCCAAAATCTCAAACAGAGTGAGAAGTCTTCTCTCTGTTGGATCATGTAACTGCAATGTCAGGAGTTAGGAGTTCTTTCCATGTTATCAATATTTCCAAGCAACCCTTTATGTACGCAAATATGTATCATCTTGTGTATAACTGAGACATAAGCAACAAACGGTACTGTTAAACTGTGGATAGGAAGACCTCTTGCTCATTCTACTGATCATTACAACACATGTAGAAATGACTCAAACAAATTAAGCCAACCTGTTTTGGAGGTTCAAGAGTTTTCAGCAAGGTTTCCATGTAAGAAGGCAGCACTTTCTGGTGGAGATGCAGCAATATACGGAGGGTGTGTCGGTGGACGTTCTCTTTACTGGAAAATATTCACATTCAGAAGAAACTTTCAAGAGATAGGACAGAGACTGTTGACAGTGTATAGTGTAACAAGAATAATGTTAATTAATTGTTGGCCAGTTTCATTGAGCTTTCTGAAGTGGTCTCAACAGATTATAGTTACATTCCACCGCCAGAGCTCACCTGGAGAAAGACGTGAGGAGGAAGCCATCAAAGACAACTGAACAAAACTCTTCTGCTCCAAACTCATCAGAGAGCAGGGTGAGGTGTCCGGTCAGCAGGTGCAGGAATATGTCGCCAAAGGCCATGTCATTGTAGGTCTCCACTATGGGAATAGCAGATACAACTTTTAATTTGACACGTCTTATATTTCATTCTTCCTTTGCAATAGATCCTTCTGTGGTGGGAGGAATGGAACCTGCTCCATTTTCCGTTCCGGGAAATTCAAGTGTCTTGTTCTGCCTCTGCCTTTCCCCTGTGCAATACATCAAACCCCTACATCTGATAGTGATAATGACTTCCTTTATCTTCTCACATATATCAGGGATGGAACTTGACCTTGTAACCGGAGTAACCAGTAAATACATTTCTGCTCTGTATATGAGAGGGAATTAGAGAAACCTTGTTTCCCCAGCAACATTTTTCAGATTTCTATGCCATGTTACTGAAATCCTCATCAGCTTTTTAAAATGTACACATGTTCGTAAGTCAAGATTGCAGACAATGAATGTAACAGCAGAGCAGCCACAAGGAATTTTACCATTTGTTTCAATTCATTATGTTACATTTGTGCTGTGATTATAATTACTATACATTATCTCAATCTTCATCTAGATGTACGTTAAAGAAATATCAATAGGTTATCCGATACCTTAGCTTTTCCTCTCAAGATTAACTCAAACAGGGGTTTAGTGTACAAGTGATTGAATCCAGTATGTGGATGATGGAGAACTGCTGAAAACAC
This sequence comes from Macroramphosus scolopax, assembly GCA_901007825.1. Classification (NCBI taxonomy): domain Eukaryota; kingdom Metazoa; phylum Chordata; class Actinopteri; order Syngnathiformes; family Centriscidae; genus Macroramphosus; species Macroramphosus scolopax. Next base: position 6,730 of record CAAKHC010003159.1, on the reverse strand, counting down.
AGACAACATAGCTTCGTCTATCGCTATTACAAACCCCAACTCCAACTGCGTGATCAAATAGTCCCTCAGTTCCAGAACAACCTGCCTCAACGTAAAATTGCAAAGAATTTGGGGATATCATCATCTACAGTCCATGACATCATCAACAGACTCAGAGAATCGGGGGACATCTCTGCACGTAAGCAGCAAGGCCGAAAACCCACATTGAATGGCCGCGACCTTCGACCCCTCAGGCGGCCCTGCATCAGAAACCCACATTGAATGGCCGTGACCTTCGACCCCTCAGGCGGCCCTGCATCAGAAACCCACATTGAATGGCCGTGACCTTCGACCCCTCAGACCCCTGCATCAGAAACCCACATTGAATGGCCGTGACCTTCGACCCCTCAGACCCCTGCATCAGAAACCACATCATTCTCTGCAGGATATTACAGCATCGGCTCAGGAACATCGGAAAACCCTTGTCAGTTAACACAGTTCCATTCACAAGTGCAAGTTAAATCAGGACTATGCAAAGCTAAAGCCAGATACCAACAACACCCAGAAGCACCGCCGGCTTCTCTGGGCCCGAGCTCATCTCATTGGACTGAAGCGAAGTGGAAAAGTGTTCTGTGGTCTGATGAGTCCACATTCCAAATTGTTTTTTGGAAATAATAGACGTTGTGTCCTCGGACCAAAGAGGACAAAGACCCTCCAGACTGTTATCAGTCAAAGTCCAACAACCAGCATCTGTGATGGTCTGGGGGTGTCGCGGCCGCATCGTCTCCCGGCATTTTTACAATTAGAAGTGTTTTTTATGACCGTAAATCTTTACACCCCTCCCCCACCTGGGGTCCTCAGATCACCTCTGTTATGCTAATTCCTGCATACAAGCCCCTGCTGATCAGAGGTAACCCCTCTGTGAAACAGGCCTGAGGGAGCCATGGATGCCCTGCAGGACTGTTTCATGTACACTGACTGGGACATGTTCATGTTCCCCCCCTCAAATGTGAAACCCACGACTCACTCATCAGGCTGCTGCAGAAGACTCTTCATAACTTTAATCTGCTGGAAATGACAGGACATGTCAGTGGCCAACACCATCTCCACAACAAGAGTCCGTAGTTCTCTGAAAAAGTGAATGAGAGTGTCATAACTCCACAGCCACAACTGTTGCCATTAAATGTATGCTCATCAGTATGAATGGAAATACCTAAAAATGAGGACCTACTTTGTGTTTTTTTGCTATTTGTCACAACAGGAAATAATCCAAAACACATTAGTTAAATCATGAACATCCTAAACATTCCCTGATAAGCATGAGCTTGGTAACACTGTCACCTCAGGAAAAATGCTGATATAAGCATTTAGCATTTGTATCACTCTTTACCTGCTGCAAAGTTGAAGGAAGTGTTGCAATTGTTTCTCATTCTCTATTGAGGCCCTGTGCAAATTCCCAAACCCGATAATCCTTTTACACAAAATTGCATTCAATGATGAACCCACTTTTTAATACTCTTTCAAGATTGTTTGTTCAATCACACACTTACAGACACTCATTGTAAAAAGTTCTAAAAATTTTTTTGATAATCAAAAATATGCAATAGCTTACAGACAGTCTGGTTTAAGAGCAAAATGCAAGGTATATGACAGGTCTCTATTATCTTTGCTTGCAGGAAATGCACATCATAGCATCACCCCAGAAAAAGGATAAATATTATCCTGTCCACATGGGCATCATGTTTCCATCATTGTCAATCACAGCAAGAGCTAATAATACTGGCTACTACTGCAGAGTAATTTTACCTGGGAATGAATAATGATTGGACCCTTTACCAAAAGCCAGAAATTAGTGACGTTATACCCAGTAAAGTTGAAATATGGAGAATGTCCCTTACCTCCAGTCCTCCTTGGAAAGATTCAATAGAATATTTATTTCATCATCACCCTGTAGGAGGCGATAAGCAGCACTGATGTGGTGGTTCTCCAGAACAGCTCGGTCATTGTACAACATTGCTGTGTCTGACCTGTAAAAGTCCACATAGTTGAATTCATCAGAAGCCTTGCCCTATCTTATTGAACATTTATTAGAACATGATTCTTGATGATTAAGTTACACACAGCTATAACTATAAACATCATTTTGGTTAAGCAAACTGAGTAGGAATATAAACTAAGGCTGTCAAAGTTATTAACGCTATTAACGAATTAACGCAAAATCCTTTTAACGGCACTCTGATTAACGCGCTGTGATGTTTGAACCTCGGTCCACACCGTAGTTTGGGGAATCAGGAAGTAATGCACTGACGTCGATGCCGCACATTAACAAACCCCCGTCGGCAGTAAAATGGATAAAACAGATACTATTTTGAATGGTAAGTTCAGCTTCAGCTGCCCGATGGTTCTCTCGACAGGACTAAAGTAATTTGTATTTACTGTCAATGAATTTAGTTCCCACCGGAGTACGTCCAGTCTCTAATATCACTTGTCGGCCCAGCACACAGCGGATGCAGAGAGCCCTACGCCCCCTCCTGCTTAAAGCAAGCCACGGTGGACAGTTCACCGAGGAGACAGCTGGACAAGTCTACAAGCCGCAAACTTACAACAGCAACAGCAACTTACAAATACAACAGAAGAGCTGTTTACAGGCTGTAGCCTAACTGCACTATATCATTGGAGTCCTGTTCTTTATTCATTCCCCACTGTTTCATGTTCACTTTATTCATTGTTTTAATTTATTTTGTGCATCGCACTGTTTGTTTTGAATTTGATGCAAATGCAATGCATGAGAGTCCTTTTGTGTTAATGGATAAACAAAAATGAGATGAATAGTCTAAGTGTAAAGTTGAACACACTACGTTGTATTAGTAATCATTACTATGTAATGTTACAGTTACTGAAGTAAATCAATATGGCCATCTGTTATTTATTTGTTGGCCTTGAGTTTATGATTTCAGCATTTATTTTACTTGAATAATTTATTTTACTTGAAGAACATACTGGACAGTATTTGTCATGGTTCCAATAAGATAATAAACATGCATTTGCATAAAGCAAGCATTTGTCTACTCCCATGTTGATTGAAGAGTATTAAAAAGTTGAAAAAGATCTGTTTAAAGGTAGATTTAGAATGGATAAAATATATGTGATCAATCATAATTAACTATGGTCGATCATGTGATTAATCACATTAACGATTTTAATCGATTGACAGCCCTAATATAAAGACATGACAGGTTGTATAATCTCTCCCATTCACCCCGAATTATCAACTTGAGTGTAAATTCACTTGGCAAGGTCCAATATAAAAGGCGATTGTCAAGATAAATGTCCATTGAAAGCCGCAGTCCTCAGTTTATATATTCCATACAGTTCCCTCTTCTTGTGCTGCTGCCTTGACGTGGTGGAGAGGCTTGCCTGCCTCCGTGACTCAGAAGGCTATACCGGAGGGGGTTCATACCCTCAGTAGGTGCAACCATGCCGGGCAGGTTACTAGAGTAGAGGTCGGACGAAAAGTAGCACCTGGTCCTCCAGGTTGGGGGTTGGGCGTGGGGCTAACAACCCTACCCCGTAAAACACTTCCTTGTTACAGAAACGCCAACAAGAAGAAAACAAGACATCAACACCTTGGCCCAGGGAAGAGAAGGGTCTTCGATAAGAAGGTCTATATGACGCCATGTGGTGAAAGCCAGAAGCCTCTGGAAGCGACACGGCCGACAACCCTTCTTTCGACCAGGGCTGCCCACATCGGTACGTGGAACGTGAGAACCATGTATGAGACAGGGAAGACATTCCAAGTAGCAGCAGTGATGAGGAACTACAATCTCACGCTGCTCGGAATAAGCGAGACGAGATGGACACAGTCCGGACAGAAACGACTGCCGTCAGGAGAGATGCTGCTGTACTCTGGACACGAAGAGGACAACGCCCCCCACACGCAAGGAGAAGCACTGATGCTATCTAAAGCAGCATAGAGTGCACTCATAGGCTGGGAAGCCCAAGATCCAAGGATCATCACCGCATCCTTTTGTACCAAGAAGAAGAGGATCAACATGAACATCATACAGTGCTATGCTCCTACCAATGATGGCGAGGAAGCAGATAAAGACCAGTTTTACAACAGACTGCAGTCCATTATAGAAAAGCACCCAGAGAGAGACATCACAACCCTGATGGGAGACCTTAATGCTAAAATCGGTACGAACAACAGGGGGTATGAAGATATCATGGGAGGGCACGGACTGGGGACCATGAATGAAAATGGGGAGAGGCTGGCGGACCTGTGCGCTATGAACAACTTGGTCATTGGCGGCAGTGTTTTTCCCCATAAAAACATCCACAAGCGACCACATAATTGAGAACCAGATAGACCACGTATGTATCAGCAAAAAATTCAGGAGAGAGAGGAGCAGATGTGGCTTCAGTCTGTAACATTCTTACTTTATAGACAAGATATAACTTTCCTAGAGTGTGTTTGATTTTCAACCACCTCAATCCAGTTAATTTCAAGATCTGACAGTATGTCACTGATCATTTGATGGTCACACCTGTTTCTGTGAGGAAGGGGATGACTGAAATCGATTGGTTAGTTATGGAACTTTATTCCATACTTTTCAACAAGGTTGGATGCCCATTATACCTTCTGAAAAAAGGTTAAATTACCCTTCTCTTTTGGCCTTTGGACCAACCCTTGGGCCTTTTATTTTGCCAAATGAATTTGGAAACCTGTCCAGATATATCAATGTAGATACTGGGGCAGTTATAGGAAGGCAGCCAAAGAGAAACAGCAACCCTGGCTGATAGTATTGAAAAACACTAGTAAGAAATATGGTCATATGCAGAACAAAACGTTGCTCTTTGATATATACCCATCATGTGTCCTTAATGTCATCAGCAACTGAAGAGATTTAATTGACATTTGAACTGCATGTATGCTGGCTGGAAATTACCTGGTCTGATTATGAAAGTTATTCGTGGTCCCTGTATGTTCATAGTCATGGATGGCAGCTGCAAAAATTAGGGCAAATATCTCCAGCTCACTTAGCCAGTGCTGAAAAAGAAAGAGAGATGGAAAAGGAATGTAAAACAAGTATTTTACAATGCCTATGTAAAAAAGACTAAGGCAATTGGAACAGACCATGTGCAGAACATTCAACATATTTTAGACTAATAAAAAAAATTATTATGGAGGGTCAAAAACTTGACAAACTGATCTCATCTCCACTTTCATGATAGACATCTTTTGTAAAGGAAAATAGCAAAATTCTATGGATACTGGGCAGGACCTTGATACCTCTACTCCATTTCCTGATCTATACTGCACAGACCTTAGTGCCCAAACACATCAAATGGCAGCAACCTTAAAAAGCATATTTGGGGTTCATTTTCAGACAGTGGGAAGAAGTGGAGAAACTGTCAATGATATACAAAGTTATTGTTCTATGTATTGGTGTACATGAAACATAAGTCTTGCTCAAGGAGAAGTCTCGCTTTATTCATCCCTCATGCAATAAGACTCCTGAACTCAAACCCGACAATCCAACTCACAATATGAATCCACAATATGAATGTATATGTGCACGTATGACTGGTAATGGATGTATGTCTGTAGGTGTGTGTATACATACGTCTGCAGTTAGGTGGGTAGAGGTATGTATGCATACAGTAGTTATGTGAGAATGCAAGTATGTGTATGTATGGAGGTGGATGGTGTACTGTATGCATGAACATGTATGATGGATGTGAAAAAAATGTATATATTTCTAAGTGCAATAACTTATCCGAACAGGTGTAAATATAAGTGCAAATAAGTGTGCAGTGTTTTAACTTTTTTTTTTATATATATATTTATATTTCTTATTTAAATGAAAATGCTGTTTGTGTGGAGAAAAGATGAAACGAAATTTCGTTCATATGTGCACTGTGTGTATGATGTGAATGACAATAAAGTTTTGAAACTGAAACTGAACTGAGAAAGTGAGTTACTGCAGGAAGACGTGTGAGATGCTGTCCAGGACAGAGTGGAGTACAGAGTCAGAGTATTGTCAAAGAACAGCTTAGCGTTATGGTAAGATAATCCTTTATTCAACACACAACAGGGAAATTTACAGCATTACAGCAGCAAAGTGGATAGTGCAAACAATAAAGGGCATTTATAGCAAACAACAAATGAATAAGTACAGATGTATGGATGAATCGTAGAAATAAGAACCAATGAGTAAGTGTACACTAGTCCAACTGATATAATCAATACGCTACATAGAAGCTACAGTATTGCCATTGAGGTAAGAAAAGTGATATCACATGTAAAATGTCACGGTTTGGGATGCTGAGGAGTGATGTGGCTGCAGGTGGACCCAAGCACAGGGAACTAAAAGTTGTCGATGAAATAATTATCTATTCTAAACAAAAAGGTGAGGAATCAAATAATTACCAACATAAACCAAGGCAGACGCTGAGGCAGACAAGAAACCGGGAAACAGGGTACCACATACGGAACACACGGACAGACCCCACAGACAGTTCTGATAAAAGACAAAGGGGAACTGAGACCTTAAAAACAAACAAGTTAAGAAGACACAGGTGAGAACACGAGGGCAGGCAGGGAGCTGATTGACTGATGTTGTGTTTGTTAATCCTGCAAAAGCTCTAAAATAGGAGACAAGCAACGTCTCTCTATTTGTGGTGTTTTATTTTACAAGCATCAATGAATATCGCTCAGCTGAGGTTTCCTGAGGCCCGCACACAGCTC
>CAAKHC010003158.1:11841-21865 GCA_901007825.1 Macroramphosus scolopax | reverse complement strand
CCCCCCCCCCCCCACCCCCACCCCACCCCACCCACGGCCAACGGGCTTGGGCACAAAGTGTAAAATTGCCCATTAGTGTGGAAGGTTAACAGACCTCTGCCTGTGAAAAGATGAAGCAAAGAGATCCAGCATATTTCACAATGATTATCACGTGCATTTATGCTTTGGCTCGTGGTGCCGCGTCTCCGTGAGCAGGGCGGCCGTGATCACCACCGTTACCTCAGACTCAAGGCAAAATCTGAATTTATTAATTTTCCTTGGAGATGCAAACAAAAATGTTTTATACATTAAATTCAGTTCTTTCTTTGCGCCCCGACTGCAGGCAGACACCATGTTTATCTCTTTGTTTTATCTTCATCAGTGAAAGTTTGATTCTGTTTTTTCCTGCCTTGTCATGAGCTCGATTTCACTTCACGTTGTACTTTTTTGCCCTTTTTATACTCGACTGTGTAAAGTTTATTGGTGATTGTCTACATTTGTTGTACTGTTTCTGTGCAGACGGAAGCCAATAGCTCGGTCGTACAGTCCTTCATCTCCGAAATAGTGTATTAAACAGCACGATGCTGCCTGATGTGTAAACAATAACAGAACCTGAAGAACAAACTAGTCAGATTACTTTTCAGCCTCCGGCCGTGTGAACGCTCTCACACGTTTGTTTTCCGTTTATCTCAGTCTGTTAGACGTTGAACATCTGTACGTGTTGATACAGATGTTGCCTGTTTCCAGATGCACATTAGATATTTTCGACCGTCCTTCAGAACCCGACACGCATCTCGTTAAACTGTATCTTCAGCGGTAAGTATAGGAGGATAAACTGTGTCGTGGCCTCTCTAAAGGTGTATTAATGTCACAAACCATGTACGATGTATCAGTCATAGGATAATGCATGACAATCTGTACACGTGTATGTCTGCAACCTCCAGATAATGATGTTTGTCACACACAAATAGGGCTTAGTATCGATGTTTATGTGGTTCATCCCAGTTATTACCCACCCGACGCCCGAGCGACATCCTCATGAATTATTTGCAGATTATTTATGTGATGATAATTTGCACGGGCAAGGTTCTGTAAGTGCTTTCACCCTCACACACATCTTAGGTTTACTAACACTCGATGAGCCGGCTCGACGTCCGTCTCAGCGGCGAACACAACATGTACAGGATCAGCTTCAATATGCCAAAATTAAGGATAAATAGACCAGATATTTACTTTAATTTTAATGATTTCACATAGTGGCAGCAGGCGGATTCCGTCTCTAACTTCTCTTTTGAAGTGTGTTTGATTCATTTGACACCTTAGTTCGTTAATGTAGAGGACTGAAATGAAAAGCAGGTGTCCGAAGTGTACATGCGTGTGGACCAAAGAGACATATTGTTCATTTCCTCTAGAGATGTGCAGCACAAATGGACGAGCATGAACATTTCCTGGTGAACCGTTTCCATATTCCAGCACTACAAACGTTAGAAACTCCAACGCTGCGTCGACAGATAACGATCCTATAAATGTTGGAGTCGATTTGTGGGGAGCAAAAACATTTTTACAGTCACATTACGTTCACAATTACAAACCAGGGGAATAGATCCCCGTTTTAATACACCGTATATTTCTCGACACTGTAGGTCAATAAAAACGCAGGCGCCGTGTATTATGTCACCTGAAATGGACGCGTGTTTCATGAGTCTCTTTTTTCAGACTTTTATAGTTTTGTGTCAAACTAATTGACGACTCGCACGTGCTCAGGGTGTTTGAATCCAGCTGGTTGCTACGAATTTATGATTCCAGTGACCCGATTGTGGGACTGTAGGTTAGCAGCCAAGCAGCCGCTGAATATTTCACCTGCATTTAAGAAGTAAAAGACCTTGTAAGTGACGCAACTTAGTTAGCAGAAGGTGGACGTCACTGCGGTGAAACACACGGAGATGCAGGAAGATTAATGCGCCCACATTACTTTTAAAGCATGAAACTTAACCTGTGTTTATGGGCTCGAAATTGAGGTGGAGTTCAATATGAGTGCTGAACACCAATGTGATACTGAGGACTCATCGTTCAGAACATCAGCATGTTGGCTGGTTTTACGGCGAATGTGATAACAAAACATAAAATTAGACATCTTAAAATGTCAATATGGCCGCATTAAGATTGCAATCATGACCTAAAGGTTCTTCTTTCATCAGGAGAGAAACGCATCTACATCTGGTTTTACTTTTCTGTAATGGTTCACCAGAGGATTTGTTCACTTTGTTCTGATCCATTTGTGATGTGACATCAACGCTGTATATTAACACTTCTATCTGTATGTCAGATGACCACTTTTTATTTTCTATTTTCTGCTGAGCACAATATGCAGGATGAGTTGTTTTTCTATGTACATATGTATTGTCTCTCTGTGGATAGTAAATAGGAGAAACACTTTGAATCCCACACAACCAGAACCTCAGCGGCCTGCAGGTGGAACCACAGTAGAATCTCTGTCGGTCAAACTGCTCGGACTGAAGACCGACCGGCCGCAGACGCCAACAGACTGTTAATAAACTGACGGGATTCATTCAGTTTAAAGTCAAACATGTAATCTGTGTAAAACAGGTATATTCTGACAAAAAACTGTTATAATTTATGAATCTAAATGACCGTCCGGGCGGTTTAGATAAACAGGTTTCTACTGCTTTGCTGCCATTGAGGTTCGGTTGTTGTTTTTTTCATGTGGTGCCATATTTCCCTCTCCCAGGGCCGGAGTTAACGTCAGCAGAAACATGTCATCCTATAAAGATACAGTATATATTCAGAGTATATAATTATAGGGATATATTCATGCTATTCAGTACAGCATTAACATAACCTCAAATCTCTTCGATCGATAGACAGACGTAGACAAATAGTTAAACTAAGGTTATTATACTGGATGGCAACAACGCTAGCTGCTCAGACTGGTGTTACTACGTTGTGAATTTGTACATATTGTGGAATCAACTCCAATAGTTCTTGTGAATATTGATCTGTCACGTCATTTATTTTTTACATCTGATAAGTACTGCTGTCTCGCACTCTGTAACACTACGTGTTATAGTATTTTAGAGATGATACCCATCAAGCTACTTACAATATCTGTACCTTGTGTGCACTTTTCAAACCTAACTGTGAATTAGCAGCCGTTTTGCAAAGCAGAGTCGTGCACACCGTGTTCTCTCTCTCTCTCCGGCGATCTCACTGCATGTCCCTCCGCATTGAGAGACGTCCTCTGCAAAGACAGCTCCGGGATCATAGTGGACTTTGTGTTGTCGTTGGGGAAGCGGCTCTCTGTACGCTGGACTCTGTATGTTGACCTCTCTCGTTAGTGTGCTTACTGTATGAGATGTAGCAAACTGGAAAGGGGAATTAAAAGGATGTTGTATTTTGTCTTGGATTCACGAGGAACTTCTTGGTCACTTTCAACCCAGCGGACTCGTCTGAGGAGTATTTTTTTTATTGCCTGAGGGACTTGCATGCCAGTTGTTCTTGTACACGATGTTTACACTGATTAATTGTGGAAAATCAAGCAGTTCAGAGTGGAATCACCCTCCAGGCAACAAAACACAAAGCACCACCACCTGGAATAATATTTATTTTAATGAATAATGTGCAACGTCAGATGTTAGGACTATTACAGGGTGTACTTGAAATAGTCAGATTAGATGTACACATTTCCAAATCCTCCCTATTTATACATCCGATGTGCGTCAGTATTGCGTCATGCTATGAAAGTGGCTCATAGTTCTATTGCATAAAGGCGGGATAATGACGTTGGTCAGAGAGCCGGACAGGCAATCATGTTTCAAGGCTGCATTGATGAACTTTTTGTTTTGCTGCCAACGTTGCACCGACTGGACATCAATGATTTAACATTAGAAGTAAAAAAATAAACTGCAAAATCTTCAAAGCCCTTTTCTGTGAGAAAACCGCCAGTTTTCTTTAAATCTCTATCTGAAGCTGCGTTTTCCAAACTGTAATGGAATAGACACAAAAGATCAAAGGAGAAGAAAAAAAATGAACTCCTAGAATCGGTGCGTCGCCGTGAACGAAGCGGAGGAGCTTTTATTGTGGATATCAGTGGGTATTTAGAGAAATGTGCTCTTTGAAGGCTCCTGTTTTCATCTGGTTCCAGCCCAGTCTGAACTGGAGGTGCCTTCGACTGCACAGGGAAGCTATTATGTTATTATGTTTAAAGCTTAAACGCTCCTTTTCTCAGCAGGAAAATGGAATCTACAGTTCGACTCGCTGTCCCAGCTAATTGTGAATTTTTTTCCTCAAATGCATTTTTGAGATGATTTCAAACTAAATGCCGTTTACAAGAAGTAACCTCGTTTAAATGATGATTCAGTGTGTAGGTGGCGTGTGTGTGTTTCATGGTGAGTATCGAACTTGTAACATTGTAGCTGTGATTCCTGCGTCTGGCGTGACATCTGCTGATTACAGTGGATTGTGGTTTAGCCCCAAAATGAGCAACAACTTCAGCCCAGACTGACTGACGGTGGACCTATCATAGCTATGGTAAGCAGCTCTGCAACTTCACGTGAGTATCACACTGCAAACACAATCACTTCATAGCTTATATACAGAAACAGATCAGTCAGGAAACATCTGGAAGATCCATCTTGATATAAAGACAGTCGGTTTGCATGCACATGATTGTTCCCTTCTTCTTCCCATTACTATGCACAGGAGGTGGCATGAACCCTTTTAACCTCGAAGACAACAGACAGAATTCCCTCACAGACATATTAATGTTACACTAAATGCAGTTAGTAATGATGCTCTGATGAAGGCACGACGCCGAAAAGCATCAGCAGCCTAAAATAGATGCATAACAAATTAGGAGTGCCACTATTTCCCATCTCCCGCTGAGCTCAGGTTGTAGCTGAGCAGCCACAGCCGAGGAAGCATTGGGAGGCAGCACACCTGCTCTGCATGTAGAATTAAGTTCATAGTGTTTCAAGAGGATCGCTTTGACGAAGCATCAAGCAGCGTCCACACAAGCTACATTTCCCCTCTCGTTTCAGTGATCAGGTGCTGTAATCTGAAATAAAAACCGCTGCTGATTAATAACTGTGGTGATGCCATCAGCATACACAAACCTGCGTGAGGAGAGTTTAGGCTCTTTGTCGGTGAATCAGTGCTACAACTCCTCAAAACCGAAGCCACCTGCTTGAAGTGAAGGTTTCGTGTGCCAGCATGCTTCACCTTCACTGCTGCAGCTCAATGCATCTTACAAACACCAGAGTAGTGTGTCATTTGTGCAAACCGATGACCTCAGTAACAACACAAGTATGGCTAATACACTTCGCTGTGTGACCTGAAGATAGAGTTGTGGGGTCAAATAATTCATGGTGTTAATTCTGAGCCTCTAACTGGCGTAAAGAATAGGGGCCTTGTAAGAAAGGAAGTAGCAGTCTTCAATCTTAAAAAACATGCAGTTCCTGCACAGGGGGTGAGGCTGTTATGTTGCAGCCAGCTAGGGGGCACTTGTGCTGTAGTTCAGAGGTGCAGGAACACGTCTTACCATGGGATGGATAACATCATGCAGAATGTACAAGGTTGACGTATCTCCTGTCATCTCCTGCAGGCAAAGAAAAAAGTATTCTGACATATCAGAGTTGTATCAGAGTGACAATAATACAGTCGACCCAACCAACCAAACCACAGAACCTGACTCCTGCGTCACTGGGAAGTCCGATCTCATCTGCACTGGAGGTTTCAAGTTTTCACATTGTACTTCTGTCTTTTTCATACTGAACCACAGGCCTATTTGTGATGTCATAAATTGTCCTCATAAGTGATACAAAACCTGGATTTAAGGTGAGTGAAGAAACCTGTTCAGTGAATGAACGCTCTAGTGTCACTCTGCTCGTTCATCTTTATGCACAAAGAAGCTTAAACAAACAAGCTACAGTTACAGTGAACAAACACTTGAGTGGATCTAAGTAAACTAAGGACTGTTAAACATGCAAACGTCCTGGCTTTGAGATGATAAACTCTCCTAGTGTAATGTTACACTGTGTTCCTAAGCGGGGGATGACGTTAAAGGACATGCATACATTTACGTTGCATGACTTGTAGAACACTCAGGAAGCGAGAGGACCACACTGACCGTTCATTTTTTGATTTCTGAACTATATATTCTTCATCGAAATACGTTTTCTTTGGCCTTGCAATACCTTTGCATTAGTTCCAGTCATCTCCCGTATCCAAAGGGACGTTTGGTGTTGGAACAGTCATTCTGTGTTATACTACCATGTAAATTTGGGATTAAAATTCTGCAAATCCCACAGAATGGAAAGATTATGTATGCTTCACATTATGCAGCCCTGGTGACCGGCCACCGACGGCTGTGGTTGTGACAGCTACAGCCATTGTGTGGCCTCCATTAGTTATCTGTAAAATATGCATGAACGTCTGGAGAATTTATGAATGCGATGGCTTACCTTCCGTGTCACTTCAGCCTCGACTCGCTCACAAAAGCCGGTAATAGAAAAATAATTTGGTTAAGTACTCTTTGCGAGACAACAGTCGTTTGTTTTGCCCCAAATACCAACAGAACTACAACGGCACAAGGATAACGGAGAACCTCCACAGCGAGCCCGAGGCAAAGTCCCACAGAACAACACAACCCTCATCCAGTCACGTTTGAGAGAAACAATATGACTCATACCTGACTACAAAAGAAAACAAGAACCTTCACAATCCAGGCAAACGCTGCAGGTAGGTGATGTCACATGAGAGCAAACATTAGAAAATAACAACCATGAGAAACTCGTACTCGTAGTAAATAATCTGCTGTATTTTACCAAGCACATAAAAAGAGCAGTGAGCCATGAGTGCCAACACGTCCTCGACTTGGTGAAGTGAAAATGGGGACATGTTTAATGGGAGTACCTGTGGTTTCAGGCTGCAGACTGGACGGCAGCAACACCCGCTGGGGGAACAACAACACCAGGTTACTGCATCCTGAAGACTGCAGTGAAGAAGTATCAAATAAAAACAGTACTTGGGATAAAAGTAGCTGCGAGTACTTTGTGTCAAGTGAAGTTAAAGTGAGATGTCGATGTCGCCCTAAACAAACATTTAGGTCTCACTTATGTATCGTTCCCACCTGGTCGATGTGAAGTTAAATCATTACAAGCATTTTGAGGTAATTGTACTTAGCTTGAATATTTCCCTTTTATATACATTCATATCTTTACTTAACTGAAGTCTCTTTTATACCTTTTTGTTTCAGTTCAGGTATTTTCAGATCCAGTGGCCATCGGTGGGATCATCTTCCTGATTCCTTTCATTTCACATTACAAATTAAAGACCTTGTATTTTTGGATTAGCAGTCGTTATCAGGGGAAACAGCAGCACGTCAGATGATTGTTAGAATCAGAACAACTTTTCCAAAGACATCGTTGGGTGAGACCTCTCGCCCGTTTTGCTCCGGCTCGCCGTGACTTCTTCAACAGGATAAGCGGTGAAGCAAACGGATGGATGGATGAGTACGACTCTCAAATGAATACTTTTTTCTGGATTTGTAGTTTAGTCAGGGAGGTTTAAATGCACTGGAGACGCTTGTGCGAGAGAGACAGACGTGTTGCACCGATGCGACATTTAACGAGTCTCTCAGCATTCTTGGACCTCTGAAAGTCTGACCTTTGTGTCTGTTGACATCTCTGACAAGCACCTTCAAAACAGTGTTATTACCTTTAACTGCAGGTATGTAGTGGACTAAGTGCACCGTCATCTCCTCGCCCTTGGATGCAGCTTCTCCTCAGCTTCTCCTCAGTTTCTGATGTGACTGTCCTGTTGTTGAACGTGTAAACCCGAATGTTCATGCTCGTTTTCAGCCCTTTGGTCGCCTCCAGGCTCAGTGTCTGATGCAATATAATTCTTTCAGCCACTTGCCCTTTGGACAAGTGAAACAACCTTTTACTTGTCCAACCGCATACTTATCAACAGAAAACTGAATGTGTCTCAGTCAGTCTGAGGTCTGTGTAAAAACACCAAAATGTATCAGAAAATATGTATTTAATATGGATAATGATGATAATAATGTTCAGTTGTTATCGACACTGTCAGGGAGGTTTTAATCTAACTGCATGTTTATTATTGAGCTTGTAGTTTTCAGTGGTGTTTAACTGGACTTCATTATATTCAGAGATTATTTCTAATATTTTGCACTTTTACATTCACCAGAATTGTTGACAAAATGTTCTATTGTGAGTCACTAATAAGACTCGGACCGGAACGCATTCATGCAGCTTCAATTGCTTCTATTACAGTATGTATTTTTGTGTTTTTGCTGGATTCAAGTTGAACGCTAACACAGCATCTGCCACTCAGTGGTTGTAACCATGGTGACCGTGACGTGATTTTTTCGCTGGAAATTATATCCTTGGCCCTATAAAGTGCCTGCTGTTTTCGGTGATTACTTCATGTACGTATACGTAGGCAGACTCTTTGTCTGAAGGGTTCATAGAGGCCGACGTTGTTCATCAGGTTGCTTTTTTGTTGTTGTGTATGAGCAAAAATAATATTGGTACGGTCTCCTTTCATAATCAGTTTCTGCTCCATTCGAGCAGAAAAATACAGCAGAGATTTTGTATTTAAAGTAATGAATACAGAATTAAATATTACGGAAGGAAAATTACAGGAAATAATAAATCCACTGGGCCTGAACGCAGCAGGCACTACACCGAGACCCTGAATGTGAGGTTAATGCTAAGATGAACCCAGCAGCCATTTCATTATTGACATTTCTACTTTCTTATCTCACATGTTAATGCACATCGTAAAAAGGCCCATTAAATTAAGATGCAGCTTCTTGTCTAACCTCTTTAGAGCCGCCATCTTGAAACGTGTAAGCCAAATGTCAATATAGAATTAGCAAGAACAAGAGAGACGTCCTTCTTCAAATACGAACTTTAATCAATACCTGCGATCAATAGCCCGATATCCCGAGAGCGATGAGTCGCTGTGCACGAAGGAGACTGAATATTTCTCGGTTCTGATCTGAACTGTCGGGTTGCACCCCTGAATGTGTGTTTCAGACTTGTGTATGTGAACCGGGGCCTTCAGTCTTTCACCTTAAAGCGAGCGCTGCCACAATAATCCTCACAAGAAGAATAAATCATGTTTAAATTCCATTGTTTTACTTTATTCGATCTGCTCACAGATGTCCAGCTTCACATCTGCCGCGTTGGAGTTCGCCTCAGGATCATCAGTTAGATTTCTCAAGCATACAAGAGCAGAGCGACTGGTCCAACCATAAGGACGAGGCCAGATGCTGCTTTGAGGCCCTGATAGCCTCAAACTGTGTGTGATTAACAAACAGGCTTGAAAATAAACGTGATTTGACCCGAGAAACACTCGACCTGAAGAAAAGTTTACTTACTCACTTACTTGATGTGTAAATTAATTTATCATAATGTGCCTCGTTTTGGAAAACAGATGCTTCATCTATTGATTAATGAGGGGATATAGAATATATGAATAAGTGTGATGTAAATTCCATGAAATTAACAATATTTCTCACTTTCAATGAGAACAAATGTTATGTGGACATGAATTGAATATCACATAATGCTCATTGTAATGTCTCAGCTAGCAGGCAGCCATATCTTACTCTACATGGAGTTACAGTGCGGCTGAAGAGACGAAGATATTTTTAAATCTGCCATCATGAGGTGTTTCTTTATGCCGCCAATTTGCGAGTTAAAATCAACCTTATCGGCATGTACTCGCTGCAGTTAGCACAGTTGGCAGTTGTACATTAGCCGAGCTGTGGAGTGGAACGCTCCCGCCCTGCAGTCAGTGTTGGGTGTCCTCATGGAGGAACAACCCAACAGCTGTACTGAGGGAAGATAACCGAGAACAAGCAGTGGAAACAGAGAAGCCATTATGCAAAAAGTGATGAGAGGAAATGAAACACGGCGTATTGTAGGCAATATGAAAACAGACTGATCCTGAATTTGAATGTTTCCAGCTACCCGACTGGCTGGAGGATTAGATTATA
>CAAKHC010003151.1:8102-20166 GCA_901007825.1 Macroramphosus scolopax | reverse complement strand
TCCATCTGTAATAACTCACTGCCCAGTTGCTGGGACACACACAATGATATGAGTTCAATAGGTTCAAACACATTCCTCCATTCTGGCAGGGATTACTGCTGCAAGGCACGTTCTGAATTGTCTGGTGGATAAGAAGAAACAAATTACATTGCATGTTCAGAAAGGCTTTAAGTTTTTACCATTACGAAAATGTGTTAAATTTTATACCGATTCAAGTGCAGCTACTTGATTCATTAGTGTTGACACCTGAAAAGATGGTAGAAAAATATGCATAAAATATAAAGTTGAGCAAATAAACAATATCAAAGTATTTAAATTCATTAAAATCTCAAGTTATAATTAAAACACAAAACAGTCATTAAATCAAAACTCCCACAAAATTGAATTTGAGGGCTCAATAGCTAAATGAGTAACACTTGATAACAACTTACACATACTTAAACATGTTTGTGTGGTAAACTAATGAGCTTTATGAATTATTTTGGTAGTCATTCAACAGGAGGTTTGATGTCTTACCCTGGTATCGAGCTGATTCAGTTTGTTTGTGATATCAGGGGGAATTGCTCCTCCATGAGTCCTGATGTCATTAATGTCTTCTTTGTTCACTTTAATCTGAAATCAGACGGTTCATATATATTGACACTTAAGTTTAACCTTCTAGCTGTTATCCAACAGTGTAACATCCACTCTCAGCATGCCAGCATTAGTGTGTCAGTTATCCTATCAACAGATATCTAAAACAGGACAGTTTGTGTTATTTCTCCAAAGACTGTTCCTTTAAAAGCATGTTGACATTGTTATTGATTGCAAAAAGGGTTATTAAATGTGTTATAGTTTGGGCTTTAATAATTAATATATTTCAAAAGTGATTATTTAAGTTATTTAAGTTGGAAATAAGAAATCTAAAACAATTTGTAAATAATATTTAAAATGGTCAAGGGATAACATTCTTGCAAGGTTTCACAGCCAAAAGGCATCTGACTAACGTGGGGAGTCTGAAGTACTCTATTGACAGCCAACAAAAGGTGAAATATCTCGTAGAAACTGAATTTATATCATGACCTTGATGGCTAAGAATTTTTAGATATGTTTCACAATATATATTAGAAAATTACCAGAAGACAAGATATGAGGTCACTTTGTCCAGATTCACATTCATTGCACAAGCATCTCTCACAACACGACTGCTGTTTGTTTGCTATTTTCTTGACTACAACTGCAATTCCATTCACTGTACATAAAACTTAACGTTTTACTGAATCACTCAAGGCCTTTCCTGATTGTAGTGATATAATCGCTCAATCACAAGTTTGTCAAGGCCTACTTGCTTTTCTCTGCTTGTTAGATAACATTACTTCTCGTAGCCTTAGCAGGGCTTCTCTTTCTCACTGTCCTCTCTCCTGCTGAATGTGTCCAGGTATAGTTACTCCTCTTTCTCCTTTAGCGATAACGGTACATGTAATAAATGTCGTTTATTTAGCAGTGATGAAGGGAAGGCTTTTTAAAAGGGGAGTCAAATTGAAAACTGCTGGCTAAGGATAAACTTTAATATGGTAAAGTCACAATTCACGTCACCGGTAATGACTCCGGATTAAGTGATACAGATCAAACAAGTTAATATGGAGTCGGTGTGTAACTATATTCAAATAAATATATATATACATATCTTTATAGGTGCTTGGTGGACTTCCTGGGAACAACTAGTCAGATGAGAAGAGACAAGATAGCTACAAATGCCCTGTACTGCAGTTAGTGCATGTTTCCTTTTCGATGCCCACTAAATGGTGCCATAACTGTCCCTCACAGGAAGCCATTCAATAGTGAAGGCCTCATTGTTAGTTAGGCTAGTGTTATTCCCCAGATTTATTACAAGGTGTCTGCCAAAGCAACACCATAGCCAACTAAGTCTCTTTGTGTTTTTAAATAACTGTCTAATATAATCCTCCAATCTGAACAATGGAGAATCCCTGTGTAGAGCAGTTCATTTCTTCCCTGGCACAGAGCCTGAAACCCGGCTACTCTGAATTCATAAACAATTTGAATTTCATCAGGTGTAGGAAAGAGATTGACTCCCGGCTTAAAATGAACAATGTGCAGACCACATCCAAAGATCCATTGTGAGCATGCTTGTTCCTTTCACAGGCAATCACTCCAAGACTGCTCAGCCTCTTTTCCAAATTACCCTAAAAGAGATGATGTTTGATCAGCCCCTGTCTCTCAACCAGTGCGAACAATAGCAGGTGATGTACATGCTCATAATACTAGCTTATTTTCGCCTTCACTAGACGTGACCGCAGTGTCCACGCTTCGAAATGTTTGAGTTTATAGCTAAGGACATTGAACACTTTGATCCAAACAACTGTGATCACCACATTGATGATTACTTTAAAGGAGTAGATCACAATGTAATTGACTTGCTCCATGCAACCCAAAGGGAGAAAATTAAACTTGTATGGAAAAAACAGCTCTAAAGCTGTTGCCAAGTTTATTCAGTCACAACCTCCCAGAGTCACAAATGACTACAAAGATGTTTTGTGGCAAAACTCCCACCGTTCCATGCACCAGGAGGCTGCTCAGAAAACTGGAAGAGAACAGTTGGGCCCGTATGAAGATCAAACCATCGAAGTCACAAAGCATCTCAATTGTGAAGGGAGTGCTCTCTGACCTAAAATTCTTCATCCGAGATGGCCCAATCCCAACAGTGTCTGAGCAGCCTGTAAAAAGCCTTGGCAGGTGGTATGATGCAAGCCTGGACGACAAAGACCAGATACAACAACTGCGTAAGGATATAAGTAATGGCCTACAACATTGTGGCTGGAATGCTGAGGTCCGCCCAGTGGAGGTGGGGTGCAGAGGTTTTGTGGCAAGATCCACCACCAGACTGTTTGCAGATCTGGGAGTCAGAGGCCAAAGCAGCGCTCAACCATCAAAGCTGCATCGGGCTCAGGGCTGATCACCCTGTTGCTGCCCACCTTTGGCGAGGGTGTATAGTGTCAAGGCCGAAACACCCCAGGAACCAAGGGAACACTGCTGATGATGCGTCCCAAATTACAACCTAATCCCAGTTCCATTACATCCACCATTCATCACTCTCAACACTCTCATGTATGTGCCTGCACAAAGGAAATCTCCATCTTATCCTATGATTCAGAAACTGAACTATCAGTAAATTAGTCGGCGTAGATCAAGGGTCCCCAAACTTTTTCCTGTGAAGGCCACATAACTTTTTCCTTCTCTGACGGGGGCCGGGGTCAGTTTGTAACAGAAAAAATGTGACAATCGCAGCGGTGCCTAAACGTAAACATGTATTGTTTTCCAGAAAGCCACACATAACCAAATATTAATAACCCTTTCCGGGATCTTCACAGAAAAAAAGTCCATTGAACATTAACTTTCTGTTGTGGCGTGCACGATCTTAACAGGTCAAAGTTCAGCTTAGTTGTCAGAGCAGAATACTGACGGGATTGATCGTGTCGATGCAGATTGTATTCTTTGAATACGCCACCGCCTCTTGACGGATGAGACAAACAGCCTTTTCTTTGCATTGAACAAAAAAGTTATCGTTTGTCCACTGCGGCTTAAATACTCTGCATTCTGAATCAATGTTCCTCTTAACGAACCTTTTCGCCATTATTTATTTCTATTTGACAGGGTGAGTCTCGGATTCACGTGGACAGAATGATAAAAACAAAACAAAATGAGTCTCTGGTCGGCTATTGTTCAGGCGGGCCGTATCCGGCCCGCGGGCCATAGTTTGGGGACCCCTGGAGTAGATGCACCTGGTAATTAGAGACTGTTGTCTCAGTTACTAGTGCTCAGTGCTGGTTACTAGTTTAGTTACAGTAAAGCCGTAAACCGGGCTAGCTTAACTGCACCATTATGTGAGAGACGTCGGACCCATTCATTGGCTGCACGGAGGAGAGCGGCGCTACAGTCGGAAGGACTTCGCACTAAGCGCAACAACGAACCTCAAAGTGTTTTATACAATGGGATGTCTCTTTCACCTACTTACCTGTCATTGAGGTTAAAAGAAATGAAAACGTCAATACAGTCTGTCAAGTTTTTGAACTGTATTACAGCTAGCCCGGCAAGTTTAGTTGCAATAAACCAACACGCTTCAGCCGTGAAAACAGTCTCTAATTATCTTGTGCATCTACACGTACTAATTTATTGATAGTTCAATTTAAAATATGCACAAAAAACACTGAAGATCAAATAATTTCTTACAGCTCTCATATGTCTTGAGCTCTCCGCTCCGCCATTACCCCTCTGTCTCGCTGATCTTCGGCCATCATGTAACCACCCAGAGGTCAACATCAAGGTAACCACTTGATGTCCCCTTGATAAAATGAATGTTAATGTTTAACATTAATTTCTAAGTTGAGCAATAATTATTGTTTACTGTATTTTAAACTCAAAACTTTCAATGTAAAACAAAACAAAATAATAAATCATATATTCACTTATCTGCCCATCAATCAGGTTGTTACACACCGAAAGTATAAAGTTCCTTGTTGGCTGTTAATGTCATTTTGAAATACAATCACATCATATTTAGCCCCCTGGTCTTCTGGTCATAAATACCCCATAATTATGAAGTAATTAAAAATAACCACAGTATAAATTCTTTGTACTTTCCTCCTGATGTCGGGTTCATAAGCAATAATAAAAAATAGGTAACCAGCAGCTGTAAATACCAAAGTATAAATATCTGTACTTTCCTCCAGATGTCACGTCTACATTCTGTAATAACAAAATTTGTTTTTTGTATAACTCTGACCCCAACAGAACTGTTACACCATTATTCCATGTTCTTACAGTTAGTTCCCCATTACCTACATATGTGTATCTGGTAAGTACAAAATTGTACTTACCAGATAACCGGTCAGTTTCAAACTGTAATCTAAAGCACTACCAATTTTTCAGTATCAAATCAAATGGTTTCTAATAAATCTAATGCTTACTGCCTCACCACACAAACTCAAACACAAAGAATGTATGTAACAGCTGTCTGTGGGAACCTGTCTTGAACATTCATGGGATGGCAGTTATTGGAACAGAGGGCCACAAAGCAAACTCATTGACAAGAAAAACATCTGACTAAAGAAACAGGGTCAAGAAAAAGATAAATTGAGCATTCATATCTCGCCCTTCTACCTTAACAGTTATCAAACTGCTTTACAATGTTCACACTCAAATGCACACACTGTTTGGCACACAAAATGTGGCTGCTATCACATTCACAAACATTCATACACTAGTGACACATCATGAGCAATCAGGGGTTCAAGTACACTTCGACACGGTCTCCGGAAGAGCCAGTGATCGAACCGCAAGCTTTAGATATTGGGAGGGCCATGCTACAGGGTTTTTTGGGGGAGTTTTTCCTCACTCGAATCGAGGCCGTTAAGGACAGAGAGTGTTGTACTCTACAGATTCTACAGCCCATCTAAATTGAAATGTCATAAATTCTGAATCCGTTCAGATATAAAATGATAACTTAAAGTATGTAATTCATTTAATTAAATGTATTTTTTATACACTGAATGTATTTGTGTAGTAAGTGGCAACGGCTGACTTTACTAATGTTGCCCATGTCTAATTTATAAGTGTGTTTTTGTCACAATGTAGTTTTTCAAACTGTACCTGTTCGCTTCCTTGATTTTTCCCTTGGGTAATCCCTTCATGATTATGTTATTATATTTTGTATAGTATACAGTATATATAGTTAAAATTCACGATAGAGGTTTCACATGTCTAGACCATGTTTTAAACAGTTTTTACTGTCCCCATGTAAACCCATCCAGATATGTTTAAGTTGGTTTTGATCTACGACCTGGTCTAGTTTGGCCATGTAGTAAAAAGAGAGAACAATCATGTCCTTTTCAAGAAATTAAATTTGGATGCTAAACAGTGTTAAGATTTAAACCTACAGTTTAGCATCTTGTCCCAATTACAGGATGTGAAACCAAACAGATTTAGTTGCTCTTGGAATTATTCTTCTATGCAAAATCTGCTAAATATTCATATAACACGGCATTACACTAAGGTTAACTATTTACTCTGTCTTTTATAATAATTAACTCTTATTAATTATGTTTTAATTCTTTTGAGTTTGGGTGAGTTGCATTATATGTTAGTTAAAAGCTCAGAAATCCCCCACATTGCTCAACATCATTTTTTAAGTTTCCTTTTAATGGATAATGTATATGGATGTTATCCCGTACTGCTGTTTTTCCTAATACCACATTCAACCTCAAGAGGTGTCAGTCACTGTTACATAAAGCAGCCCCTGTTCTACTCCAATCTATCTAATTAGCGAGTCACTTCAGTACAAATGAGCAACAGCTGCACCAGAGGTCTGTGCCTATAATCAATTACAGGACTAACTAGCTCTCTTTCCGAGGAAACTCATTTTCGCTTGCATCAATCTTATTTTCTCCGTCACGATAAAATAATGACCACTTAGAATAAGCAGTGTTGGTGATCTGTTAACACATAACATATCATGGCCATAATACAATTGCTCATAACAAATAAATGACTAATATACTACTATAATACGGTACTTGCATCCTCTCCAATCTTTGAGTTTAAAAGAAATATTGAGCATAAAACACACACATACAATTGTGATTGAATATTAGCAGTATTTTAACTGCTAATATTGTCAACCAAAATGACATTAAAAAAGTAAATGAATTAATAAACTATGACTGGCATGTCAGAGTTTATGGCATGATTGTCTTTGTCAGTATATCAGTATATAACTGTTACCAGAGCGTGGAAGGAAATTTTATACTTCTGGACTAAATTCCTCCTCTAGAAATTTGACAAAGCCCCCCTCCCAAAAAGAAAAAACAAAACAAATTGTGGGGGGTCACATTTGGGTAAGATCAAAACATGTGAATATACTGACCTACTAAAAATTAACACACAGATCTGGAAATTCTAGATAGAACCTATAGCAAGTTTGTCCATAGCTGTAACACTTCAAGTGCTTTTCTTATATAAAAATATTCATAAAATTAACATGGATTTAGAAATGCATAAAAATGGGCTTTACAATTTGGATTGAACATTTGCTGTGTGACTGTGCCTGATCATTCGCCCCGTCCTAACTGCTGCGTCTACTTACTAACACGTTAATCATTCATAGTGTCTTGTGATGAGCAGTGAACTTTGGTTTTTACAGAAGTGAATATTTTCTGATATTAACCTTAAGTTTAGGAACTTTTAATGTATGTACATGTATGTTTTTAATATTTTGAACAATTAATTGAATTTACAGAAACTTGTTTTGACATACAACTATGACTAAAACCCCAGTTTGTGTTCTTGATTTTGATATATCATCATTTAATTACATCAACTTTACACATCTTATAGGCCAAATTAAACAAATATGTAACAACGAAGTCGGTTATGAAGTGAAAATCATCAGTATTTACTAAATATTAGTAATATTACCACTGAAAAGTAATGTATGTTGACATATATATGAAATATTGTAATCACCTTAATTAAGTTTGTTTGTTTATTGACATCGTAGCTCACCTGACTCAAAAGTTGGGTGAGGTCGTCATCACCCACTTTCACCCCACCTGATGCTGAGGTCAGAAAGCGGATGTCCTTTTTGTCCCCTGTTGTGAAGACAAGGTGACCATCATCTGACAGCACACGAGGCCTAAAAGTCAAACATTAAAAATCCATCAACAAGATTAAAACAGAAATTCCTCTAGAAATATCATGACAGAGAAATAATCTGATTAATTTCCTTATCATCCATTATCACTCAGTGCGGTTACATGCAGCAATTAGCATCGTACAAGACAACTACAAGACAAGATCTGGGTTATGCAAATGCATGTAAACAGAGGTATATCAGTTACATCGAGTCAGCATCGGACAAGAATCGGGTTTCTCGTTACCGGATAAGAGCACCTGGGTAACTCGGTAGTTACTCGATGGTTGCTCGATGCCAACATCATGTAAACCGGGTATCGAGAAACGCAGTCTGAGAGACAAAGACAGCACGAGCGACGCAATAAAAGGAGGCGTTGTTCCAGGACGACGTGAAACGACACCATGGCTACCACCTGTCATGAATCTGTGGTTAAAGCTGGAAGAAATATTATATTAAAGACTATAATCGAACGCGGTCGGCGCTCTTCTTCTACTCTCACCGCAGCCAAAAGACTCTTCTTCTACTCTCACCGCAGCCAAAAGACTCGTTGTCACTTGCTGAAAGCGCTCCAGCGCCACATAGCGTATCGGAGTTAGCAATGCTCCAGCCAGTTTCTCGATTGTATTGTCCGACATGTACTTTCGGATAAGTCACAGCAGGCGGTCACAGCGGGTGGTAGGAGGTAATTGCGATATCGGGTAAGCTACCTCATGGAAACGCACTGAGTGGGAGCCCTGCAAAAAAGGTTTGTTCAGATAGAGAGAAAATGAATATTACACAGAAAAATACATCTTATACATTAATAAGTCAAAAGGTCTCATAATCACATAATCCACAAAGTGGAAAACAAGTGGAATATCTGTTGAGGGACAAATATTATATTCTAATCATGACCAACTTCATACTAATTAAATGTTGTTTTAGGTTAACATGCAACACAGCGATGATATAATAATACTTCTAGAACCCATCATTTCACATTTAGTGGTATTGTACATGGACAGTAATGGAGTAGAAATATATGTATTTTATGTTTTTGATGCAGTATTATTTTCTAATATCTTCACTACATATATTTCATCAGGACTACAGTGTTTGTATTACATATGTATATTCTTATTAAATCATGCTTGCTTTCTTATTAATGGTCCTCCTATCTTTATGTTGATTGTAAACACAAATATACCAGGACAAATTCTTTACAATGCAAAAAAACTTCACTTGACAAAAAAAAACCTGATTGTGATTCTGTTTGATTAGCTGGCACTCGGTGCCCTTTCACTTTTATCTCATTACCTTCAAAGTGAAGGAAATACACTTTCAATGTCCCTGAAATCAACCTTTACCAAGTTTCTTATGTTCTGACTGTAATGTAAAGGTATAATCAGATGTTTTATAATCTAAAAATGATAAAAAACTGGCTGATTACAATTTTTCTATACTATAACTGCCATGTCAATCATCTTAAATGGCATTTTTTATGTCTATGATACAAGTACTTTGTATTTTTACTTTTTATGCCTAAATGCATTTAAGAGTTCCAACTATAAGACTTTGAAGATATACATTCACACAGAGATGACAATTTAATACGTTCCCTCTGTGGAGAGGAGACTATACTTTCAGTACAGACACAGAGTATTTAGTATATCGCTGACCAGTTTGGAAGACATCCTCCTCTGATCTCTAAAAAACCCAACTCACTGATCATAACTGAGGTTCCTCTTGTTGTGTCTTTGTCCTGTGTCCCTTGGTTCTCCTTGCAGTCCTACCAGAAGGAAAATGACTATGAAGAATAGCCTCGAGAGCCGCAGTGTCCAAGCCATAGGGAAGCGATGTGTTGTGTAGACAATTGAAATAGCTTTACTTGGGTTCGTTGGGCTGCCACACTCTTATAATCACAGCACAAGACTTTGACCTCATTATCCAGTCATAAAATAAATTTGAATTGACCGAAACTTCACTTTATTATCAGAGTGAGTGCCCCTCACATGACTGTAGGAGATGATTATCCTACTTTGAGTGAACTCATGTGTTAGAGGTTGATTATAACTGAACATAAATATAGATTTCAATTGTCCAAATAGAAGATTCCAATTAAAAGGTATATTAAACAATATTAATTGAGGTCACATCATTACTTCAGCTTTATAGAATGCAGAGATATAATCATGTTATCAACAGCCATAAACAAGAGACATTTACATCCTAGTGAGACTTGTTTCTTTTTTAATATTTTAATACATTTTTACCAATTGTGTATTTCAAAATTATTTCAAATATGTTTAAGATTATTCAAGGGTCATCTAAAACTGGTGGTTTCTCATGACCTAACAATTTTTATAGAATAGACAGTAGTACAGTTATTCTTAAATTATTTCCATTTAAATGAAGTGTCACTCATACAACTGGGCTGCACTTCCAGTAGATATACTTCTAATCCAATGGTTTAATAATTTATAAATGGTTTAGACATCATTTCAGGTTTGTAAAAATATCTGTTACCAGTATGAAACAATTTACTTTAGGATTAAATATGTCTTACACTTTAGTATGAACTCCAAGGACAAATCCATCAAAATGATCAACACCTTATTTGCTGTCTTCATCTACATATGTTTCATTCTACTGAAAATCTTCTACACAAGTTATCACAAACTAGGTACCTAAACTGTTGTTTGAAGGTTTCTCACAAAAGATGTTCACACTTTCTTAATATATCCTCAGAATGATATATCCCAAGTTGGTTCTCATACATTTTGATGTAACTTTAACTGAGTACACACAGGGTGGCATGGCTCAGTAGGTAGAGTGGCCGTCTACTCAGGAGGTTACTTGTTTGATCACCGGCATTCTCCAGGAAATGCTAACGTGGCAGCAGCACTGCGAGTACCATTAAGGTAGAAATGCGCATTTACCACACATACATGCACAGACATCCACGTGGGGCAGACAATAAATTTAACAACCCGGCTAACTGAAGATAGTAGTGGTTGTTAAAAATAAGCTGGAGATTTCTCGTGCAGGTAAAAGTTATAGGTTTCCTTAAATATTCACATACACTATTACCAAAATGTATTATAATGAAAGGAAAGGGTAAAAACTTAATACGTTGCAAAGAACATTTTGAGATCTGGTTATTCACATGATAAATATTGGAAAATAACATGTGACAAGACTTTGAACTACATAATACTATGTTGTGGAGTTCGACCCTGTAACTTGCATTCACCACTCAAGACAATTTTCACGGGTAAAAAATGGGCGACCAAGCACTGGATGGCCTCTTTGGCATAAACCAGCCCTTTCAACTACATAATTATAAGATTATAAGATTATTCTACATGCCCAACATGCAGAGCAGCTCAATATGATTATTCAAATATCAAATGACATGAAGTAAAAGATAGGTCACCATCTTGAACCATTGTCGGATATACAGGCCCACCAGGGGTTTAAAGCTGCCCTATGATTGTGGTGATGTTATAATTAAAGACGATAGTCCACAATAGCTTTGCCAAATCTTGTACAGGTCAAGAGAAGTTAGGTAAGTGGCTGCAATGAAATTAAGGCCTGATGTCCTTTAACATCCTCAGGCCCAGCATTATTTTCCTGTAATGTAATGAAATGATTGTTGCAATAATGCCTTGTGCCTGAGAATCCATAAAAAAAATATATTGCTAATCCTCGTCATTCAATAACTTTCTTCAGAAACAATACAATAACTGTATGTAACAACTTACATACAGAAACTTATGTGCAATAATCTATGTGCAATTCCACGAACGTATTAACTTATTCATTTTACTATTACTTCATTTGTTACTTATTACTTATTTTGTTTGGTAAATGCTCTTGATGTGTGCACTGTCCCTTTGCTACTGTAATGTGTAAATTTCTCCGTCGTGAGACATTAAAGGTTTTCTGATTCTGATTCTGAAACAGAAGGATCATCAAGGCTTGTCTGCCCAAACCGGGTCGAATCTAGCCAACCCACGACGAAGAGTAAATCAAAGTGTATGGGGGTGCTGTCGAAGCCATGATTCTCAACTGAATGCTCATATAGAATATCAAACTCTTTCAATTCCTCTAATATTCCAAGAGAGCAGGTGAGGTGCTTTTTTCTTTTTTTGTCACACAAAAAAGAAAATAGACAGCTTATACAGTATTTTGAAACAGATAAAGTACACAGCGAAAATATACATGAATACAAACAATATAATCAGGGTTTATACCTTCATGAGAAAACTGTATGTGTGGATCAGGTACATTAGATAAAGTATATGCTATATGGTTCATACTAATTTTATATCAAATCATTTTTCACCGACATTGTTAATTTGTATTTAAATATACATAGTGGTATATATATATATA
>CAAKHC010003149.1:80410-91360 GCA_901007825.1 Macroramphosus scolopax | reverse complement strand
GGGGGGGGGGGGGGGGGGGGGGGACGGAGGTGTGGAAGATAGGAGGCAGAGAATAAGAAAAGGCGTTAGTCTGACAATCTTTTCTCATGCAAATGCGGCAGCGTCGTGCTCCCACAGAGACACACGGAATTTCAAGATGAAACAGGGGCAAGTCATCTGGCCAGCTGTGACACATAATTCCAGTGTTTACACAACACCTTCAATATGCACACACACACACACACGCACACACACAGGGTGGCACATTGAAACTTACACACTTGCTCACACACCCACACTTGTTTAGACTGCTGGGAGATTCATCTATTGGAGCGTTAGCATGAGTCAAAGCAGTGAAAGGCAGTGACACCGTGCCAGCGGGTGATTTAATTCTGTTGGTTTGCTGCTGCCAAACACGGTGACAGAGTAGACAGTACCCACCCAAACTAATATCTGCCAGTGAAAGAGGGGGAGGAAGACTAATGACCAAAGAAATTGTTACAGGAAAATTCCAGGTCCAGGATGGATTGAAAGGAAATGACTTTAATTTTCTGGGCTGGAATCATTAAAATACCCCAAACATGTATCGGCCTCCACCTCCTTCATGGTGCAATGACTTCACTACACACCTTTTTTGTGCCAATTGTTTGGTCATTAGTCTTCCTCCTCAATTGAAGTCTACCTTCCCATGAGCGCCGATTGTTTGGGGGGAACCAGTCGCCTCCTGCTGCCCCTCCCTCTGAGGAATATCAATCAGTGTCTGCAGGTTGCTGCACCTCGTCCACATATATACTGATATAACATCAGCTGCTGTCCTTTTGATGAGGACTTCATTTGTTTTTGAGTACAAATTAAAACATGTAGCCGACAAACCAGACGAGATTTAATCTTCTGTAATCTACCTACAAATAAAGACTCTTCTAGCATTAACACAGACACACAACAATCCTCCTCATCAATCCCCTGACCCGTCAATTGTTGAGCAAATGGAGGAGACCTGCGTCTCGCCGGTCGATTGATGGCGCTGCTCGGTGATCGATTGGCCGGGCCAGGGCTTTGTTCTCCACCCTCTCACAAACCGTCACTAATCAAGAGTGGGGAAGTGAGGAGAGAACGAGGGATGGGAGAAAGATGAAAGGAGGAGGAGGGCGAAGACAGTGAGAGCCTTTGACAGCACCTTCAAATGGTTCCTTAGCCCTGATGTTGTTTTCTCATTTGTAGAAATCCATTTAACTTCGAACTTTTCCGACAAACGCGATCAAGACTCAAATGTCGGCGGAGGGAAAAAAACAATCAACTTTACCCGCTTGTCTAAACGCTTTCCTCTTCTCTCTCTTATCCACAGAACTTTTAAAACCTTCAGGATGTTACTGTGTACTAAGTGTGACTCGCTGATCACGACTGTGTATTTACGTGTACGAGCGTATGTCGGAGTGTGTTCATAATTCTTCCAAAAGGGAGGGAAATTAATAATTTTATGCTTTTTGAATCGTCAGCATGCACTTCTTTCCTGCCGTACAGCTGGAGGTACACACACATGTGTACAGTATGTCGTATATGCAGTATATAGCTGAGGGCACTGAGAGTGCCTCACATGTGGTTCCCTTGCGATCCAGCATGTTCTTGATCACCATGCATATTGGCAATTATAGCTAAACAGGCATTGACAAAGCTTTGAAGCTACAGTATGCTTCATGTAAAGCGGGCGGGGGGGAAGAGAGGAGGAAGAGCGGGTATCCAGGGCGAAGAGGCTCCACCAGCCCACATGCAGCATACAAAGTGCAGCCTTGTTGTGTTCCGACTAGCGGTGACGAAGCATTCGGATAATTGAGAGAACTCTGTTGGGTGTGGGTGCAACACTGGAAGGATGTCAAGAGTGTGAGAAAGAAAGGCTCCCCGCCCTGTTCCTCCTGTCAAGTTCAATCAAATTATCCCGAATTGAAAAAGACCCGGGTTCAGACCCCTCATCTGATGCGATGGCACATATCGCCGCTGTGCTGAGTTCGGGAGTTTTCAGAGGAAAGAGGGAGATCAAACAAAGACGTAAAGCTTTATAGTTGCAGTATCTGAGCTGAACCTCTGGTTCCCCTTTGCCACATCCCACGTCCCGACTCGACTCTCCTCCATCACACATACAGAGGGAGTAGAAGCAGACAGGTGCCTACGACTGACTGTATGACATGTGTGAGTCAGTGTATTTCCTGATCACATCGAGGCAAAGGCCACCTGCCGAACATGGACGACTGTTGTCAGCCTCTAGACTTCAGACTGGAAGCATGTGGCAGCTCCAGAAACTGGCAGTGAAAGAGTGCAGGCAGCAAAAGACACTAAACATCATTTAGTTAAGGTCTAAATCTGGAAGATCAGATACTGCCTGTGACGTAAGGCTACCGGCAGCTCGTGGGCCATCAGTCTTGTTTAGAACTCTATCAACAGGTTGATCTGCTCGTCATTACAGTCTTAATATCGCTGTGTGTGCTTTCCTCCTCTCCCCGTTTCCTTTGATCGTCCATCAGGAGACTGTAAACTCGCGCCTCTCTCGGCGGCAAATGGAAATCGTTGGGCGCTTTTTGCTTCCTGTGAAAAGATTTTCTTCAGTAGAACTTTAGTTTAGTTCATATTGTCAGCGGGGGGAGGAATCAAAGCAGAGCTGTTGTTTAGAAGATAGTGGCGGACTGTACATTATAACTACCATGAGGATCTTCATGAGACCTGGTGGAGGCGTGCAGCGCGGCCCAAGGAAGAATCCAATTCCGATTGGAAATGCTTGCGATACCGTATCATATCGTCCTATTCAATTATATCTACATCATTTAAAAAACATATCTTGAAAAAGCCGGTTTAATGGAGTATCAGGACTGACTGAGAATTTCCCAAAAAGGGTTTGATTGGAAGTGTTTAAAGGACCACAGGAGCAGGAAATTGTCTTTTCTCACCTAATAATGATTTTCTGTCGGAGAAACGGATGAAGCAATATGCAAGAGGAGTTAAGGTGAGAAATGGATGGAAGATTCAGAGGAGAGAAGAGGAGGGAAACCCGTCCTGGCAGCGGGAGCTGTGACTGAGGGGCGACTCCACTATCACAGACGGCGGTGAGGACA
This sequence comes from Macroramphosus scolopax, assembly GCA_901007825.1. NCBI lineage: Eukaryota > Metazoa > Chordata > Actinopteri > Syngnathiformes > Centriscidae > Macroramphosus > Macroramphosus scolopax. The sequence goes on along the minus strand of CAAKHC010003149.1, from coordinate 88,280 downwards.
CACTCGGCCGCCCCGCCCGGCGCCCCCGGCTACGTGTTCGTGCATGAGTGTGTGTGAACACACACGACCCCCTTTAGTGTGAAAGGAAGCGGGAAGACGGATCGACCTTAACTCTCGGATATCATTCATTTGGAGCGTTTCATCTGTCTTTTACCGCGTCTGTCATCGAGGAATAAAACGACATCATCAAGCAAGAAACACATTTAAAACCGATCGCTTCTCTTTCAAACTCAGATTCAACAAATCTTCTTGTCAATCAATGACTAAATGAGTCGGAATGGTCCATTCAGTATCTTTAGCTGCCTCGACATGTTAGAATTTAAACGCAAGCCGCTGCTCATAGCTTCCAGTTAGTCAAGCAAAGGGTGAGTAACACACTAAACCTTCGGTGTTCCATTAACTCCTGCATTATCTCCGACTCATAACCTACTCCTTTCCCCGTATCAGCCCCCGAGCTGTTATCAAACACCAGAAATAGCGGATTTATCCAAACACAGGAGTGGTTCTACGCCAAGGTAACCGCACTCCCGACAGTGGGGTCAGGAGTTGGTCAATCCTGTGCTGACCGCAACGTGAGAAGAAACCTTCCGTAATCAGCTTACTCTCCTATCTCTGTTCGTAACCTCAGAGCTTCGGGGGTTAAGCATCTTTTACAGGCTTATTAGATATTCACTTATTAAATTCTCCTAAATGATGGTGTGCCGTTACAGCTATCTTATTGCTCTGAAGCCGTCCCCGTGCCTGTCCGCTGTAACCTTATACACCATATTTTAGCCGCTGATGAAGACGGAACGTTTACCGAGGACGTGATGGTAGAAGATAAAGATTTACTGTGACGCCGGGTGTGCATGTGTATCAATGTGGCAGCAGGGACAACAGAAAGGAGAAGGCTCATTATGGCTGATGTATTCCAGAGAGCACAGCTGTCATGTCTAATGTGGAAGACATTTCGTCGGTTTTCTTTTTCTTGTGTTTAAAAAAACTTGACCTCAGCGTTGCCCTCTCCACTGTGTCGCTGTTTTGCCCAAAACCACAAGAAAAAAAAAAAACCTTTTCATGCTGTTGAAACTTTCACTGGATGTAAAGGCTCTTTTCGTTAAAAATGGAAAACAGAATCTGTATTTTCCACCCACGTCGGCCAACTCTCACCCATAAAGACACGCATGGTTGCAATTCGGTTCCTCGGAAGAGAGGCTGCAGAAAATATTGGTGCAAAACTCTAACATTGCATTTTATATCGTACAGAGTTGAGACGATAAGGATACGTTGCAGCACGTCGCTGTTAGATTTTTATTTGAATGTGGATTTACTTTGTTGAAGCTTGTACGATGATTTTCTTTCAAACATCACAATTAAATCGCTATTTTTTTTTGTCTAAGCTCAATTTTCATAAGTGCGTCTATTTGCACATGTTCAACATGTTAATGATGATTAGGGTAGATAAATAAAAATGTTTACTGGATGTTATGTACATTAAAAGGTATCATTTTTACACTCCAAACCACTAGGGGGCAACATATCACCGTAAAGAGGAAGATGCTAACTTCCTTAGCATCAGCCGGAGGATGAAACTTTTAATTAATTCACCACACGATTTCCGTCCCAACACTCACCTGTGAATACAAGCTTCTGGTCGTGACTGAAAGAATGAGATCGCCGTGGCCAGAATTAGTTTCCTCCGTAGGGTGGCTGGTCTGGGCAGCTGCTCGCAACGTGTCTCATGTATTGTCCTATTTTCACTGCCACTACGGAGTTTCAGTGAGAGAGCAGCTTCTTCACGCTACTATCAACTTTTTAAGGTTTAAAGTCGCCATAGGAGGCGAGACAGCTCGGGGTTAGCTCATCTGCCACCATACAAATTATACAAGGTTGCTTCATATATTTGCATGAGTGAAACAAAAACAAAAGCTGGCTATTGTCCAGAGTGTAATTATAAGCACTGGTGTCGGCCCAGAATCCGTGCATCCTTGAAGTATCATGTGGATGTTAATTCTTTGACGCCTACCTGACCTGGACAAGCGTCTGTCTCATGACTTGATTGATTAACACACAGTGTTCCTCCTCAAAGTGCCCCGGCCGAGCAGGAGGGGTCACACAGAGGGCCGGAACTAATGTTGTAAAACCAAAAGAAGGACTAAAATCACACGCACAGGAGTTTGAAGACAAGATAGGGATTGTTGCTTCGGCTCGCCGTGACCTACGGATCAACAAAATTAAAAGCCGTGAGAACTAAAGGGAACTGAAGACGACACACAGGCAGTCCCTTGATTTAGAGGGCAGAAACACTGTTAGATGTGGACTGGGAACTTAATGTGACGAAAACGAAGTCCTGCAAGTCGACTAAAAATACGCAGATATGAAGAGAAAAGAGAGAGAGAAGAAAGAAAATGAGAGAGGCAGCCTGGGTTCTATGAGGTGATGTTCTTCGCCATGACATTTTGGGCAAGCGCAATCAAAGGCCACGAAGCACTGAAATGAGACGGAGACTCACAGGAGAGAGGAGGGAGATTGAATGCGACACAAGGAGGGAGGGAGAGCACTTGATGGTGGGACATGCTCGATCTGGGAAATTAATTAGCCAGAGGGCAAGGAGAAGGCAGTGTGTCTTCTCCTTAGTGTGTGTGTGTGTGTGTGTGTGTGTGTGTGTGTGTGTGTGTGTGTGTGTGTGTGTGTGTGTGTGTGTGTGTGTGTGTGTGTGTGTGTGTGTGCCGGTACTGAGGGGGGACGGGCATTTTCCAATCAGTCTGTGATCTGATGTAAACCAGCTGACACACACCACGGCTCTGTGTGCTCGTATGGTTTTATGTGCTTTTTTAGATATGTGTGCGTCTGTGCTTGTGTGTGAGAGAGGGAGGAAGAGAGAGAGGGAGGAAGAGAGAGAGAGAGGGAGGAAGAGAGAGAGAGAAAAGCAATTGGCAGACCCCTGAAATGTTTAAGTGGTGAGGTAGAGACAGAACAACGAAAAAGTCACTTTGATGTTTTATGGTGGTCTAGCATCTGAAAATAATACACTCACACACACACACACACATGCACGCACGCACGCACACACAAACAGAAACACTGTTTTAGTAGTGGATGTGCGATAACCTTGCGGAAGGGATGCGAAGTTTAAAGTGGAAAGTAAGATCGGAAAAAGGTGAGTGAGTGACAGCGAGGGAGAGCGAGGCGGTGGGAGATAGAGGAAGAGTGATGGGCAAGGACAGATAGACGGAGTGAAGGGGTGATAAGGAGAGATGGAGCTATCACAGAGGTGACCTACAACACACTTCGCTTCACCACTGAGAGCAAAGCACTCATCGCCAACTCACTCACACACACACACACACATATGGCGACGTGACACTTAACAGGTTGACATTATTCATCAGGACTCAATTAGGCTGAACATACGACAGTGTGGGATGACAGGATTTAATGACTTTAAACCGGGAGCCCCTCACACTATAGAATCCTACATGGATTCTAAAGTGCAAATAGGACTTTAGAAATGTATGAACAGAGATTTGCAGGGTTGTGTAAATCTGGCCGCCTGCAATCGCCGGGAATTATGTTAAAGTTTGATGACTCTACACGTCCAGCGGGTGCACGCTCTGTGTGTTAAGTCTCCGTGGGAATAGTGTGTTTATATCTTCATCCTGCCGCTTCATAGACAATACCGAGACGTAGAAAATAGACCCTAAAAAACGAACACGCGCGCCGAGTTTCCACTTGCCATCAGCAGTAAAAGCAGGATATTAAGCTCTATTTCAAACCGACGGCACCTCTGCTCCCGTGCACCTCTCCTCCGAGGATATTAATCCTCCCCACCTTCTCCCACCGTCTGTCTCTTTTTTCCATCACTCTCTCTCTCTCAATCAATGTTTGCATTGTGTACAAGGAGGAAGAACCGCTCTCCAGTTCTGACATCACAGACGGAGAGGGCGAAGAGCTTAATAACTTCAATTTGAAACGAGAAGGTGGGAGAGGAAATGAAGAGGAAGGAGACGTCGAAAGATGAAGACAGAGGGCATCCCGGTCCCTGAAATGCATGTCGCATGTGTCTGACTTGGAATTAACGTAGCGTAGCAAAAGTTATGGCTTTGGTTATGGATTATGGCTAATCCTCTTGCATAGGGAGCAGGTCTTAAAGGTAATTACACGCTACTATTGGATCCAGAGCACGGAAATGGGACCCCTCTTACATCATCCATAAAAAAAAACGGGCTTCGCTTACATACTACTTACGCAGAGTATAGTTTAAGACACCGTGGCATTCTCCTTCAATCTTATACGTAAAGCTGTCTGGAAGGTAGAGACGCGTTGTCTCGGAGATCTCAGCTAGCAGTTAGACAACCGATAGTATGATGAACGTTTACGTTTGCTTACCTCTTCCTACGTCCCTCCCCTGCCCCCCATTTCCCTGCAAGTTTCAAGTGCCGCTGAGTCTGCTTCTGTGTCTTATCTTGAGCCTTTAACAGCCCACTCTGTCCGCTTGAACCCGGCGGGAATCATTAACCAGACATACAACTTCCCCGACCCCAGACAAAACCCTGCAAATCACACATGTGTGTGTGTAGTGTGTTTTTTTTGTCCGTGTGTAAAACGAGGGTCCACTTAGCCCCCGAATTAACCCTAAAACAAATGACCCAATACCAATTAGTTGAACAACTATTAGGTTAGTGGAGCGTTTACAGCAGTCGGACCCACCCAAAGAGTGACGCTCTCTCCTCTCCCCCCCTTCAATCCAACAACCGGGAGGAACAGCAGCAGACAATCACGCCGGTTTTTGCATCGCAGACAGTTTTCTGTGATGTGGAGATGTCGTGTCATGTAAGTGCCAGAGAGGAAGGAAACAGAGACACAGTCGATCTGCTGCGGAGAAAAACCTACTGGATTCTGGGAAACTGTCACAAAACTGAATTACGAACCCTCGGTTGTCAACGTAGAACGAATAAATTCAAACATAACGTTGGAAGTGAACGTGATGGTTCAACCGAAAAGGCTCGATACGGGAAAATACCACTGGAGCAACACAGGAATGGACCCTGGTCTTCAGTTTTTGAGGATATAATCACTGGTTCCATCATTTCAGTTTGAACTGATGTGTTGAAAATGTAGAGTTTGCAAGCGGTCGTGTTCTGGTCGAAACATCCTGGAACATGTTGACAGCTGGATCTGAGAGATCTGCTTTAATATTGGTTTAATTACGCTGATGTACGACAACAAACAACAGAAAAGCTTCAACATAGAAAAGCTTAAATCTGAAAACAATGTGAGAAAAAAAAACGATTTAATTCAAAGCTTTCATCAAGTGGAGTATTGAGTCCTCATGTTCAAGAAGATAGATAACAACGTCAAAAATGCATTCAGCATGTTCCTTTTAGTCCTTATCTCAGTCTGTTTGTCTCGCTTTATAGGAACTCTTAACGGCCCGTGAGTCTGTTACGGCACTAAGTCGGGTCTCACCAAAAGCTCTTTAGCAAAGTTTAAAGCCGGCGTGATGTTTCGTGATCAATACCTGGCCGTAACTCAAATCACACATCAAGTGTCATTACCGAACGCCGCCCGCACTCTCGGCTCAAACCTTCTCATACGCACACGTGTGCGTTTTCATGAGCCGCAGACGGTGTTTTTTATCAATACCTGGCTATAGATCAAACACCATTTTCCCTTTATGGCTAACCTTTCTCCAGTCATTGCAGACGCGCGGACAATAACTCATGTCTTACTTCAAGAATGGCGCTTTGACTGCGTCTGTGAAATTGATAAGTGCTCTTAAATGCAAAATGACAGTTTAAGAACCTTGTTTTCGTACCGCGGCGTAGTCGGAATATCTCATAAAAAAAAAAACACAAAGCACTTTTCTCCGGGAGGTAACTTCACAGACAAATACACAACAGACCGGGTGTGCAGCTGAAGAGCTCGAGAAAGGATCATTTGTCAAACGTAACAAGGGAAACGCTTTACTGTTCAACTATTTTACACAGATTTTATTTCATGCCTTTGCCAACACGACTGCATCTACCTGAAATCACCGGCTGTATTATTATCCGGAATGTTTTAAGCATCAGCCGAAAATATGACACAAGAGTATTTTAGTTTAATCCAATCAGCAAATTATCTTGCTAATGATATTTAAATGAAATCGCCCCGCCATGATACCACCATCCTCTCAAAGTGTGGCTCAGCCAACAGATAGAGGTCTCAGATTCATGGGTTTCCTCCAGGTACTCCGGTTTCCTCCCAGCATCAAAGATATGTATTAATACTCCTTCCAGAGCCCTTGACGAAGGTACTGGAGTCAGTACCTGGACTGTGTGCACCCCGGCTGCCCACTGCTCTGAGTATTCTGTACAATAACAATAAAGACTTCCTTTATTCTCCTGTCTACTGTCACTTCAGCCTTTGCCCCACATGCAAGTCCTCTCAGTGTTTCTTATGCAAAGGTCTCATGGGTCCTTCCTCATCATCTATCCCTTCCCTCGTCTCTTGAAGTCCTTTCACGGACTCCTTCCTCTCGCTCCGTCACCCTCCTCCCCCTCTCTTATTACACTACCATTCCTCCTCTTTCCTCCCCCTCTCATGTTTGCCGTACCTTCATCCTCTCTCGCTTCCCCCCTCTGCGCCTGGTTCTCTCTAAAAGATGATTCCGTGTCCAGGGTCACTGTCATCCCCTCTAAAGCTCCGCTGACCTTTCCCCTGTTTACGACGGGGGTCAGCGCCTGTCGCCATGGTGTTTAACATCCCTCGGGGAGGCCAGCGACGTGCGGGGGTATACAGTGTACAATCCAAACATGCACATTACTTATAATGTCGCAGGCAAACCATGTTGACCTTTTATGTCCACTTTAATCTTCCACTCAGTTTACAAGACAAAACAGACAACAGTAAAAGACTCAGACGAGCCTTCCCTTCCCCTCGAACCTTTCTCGTCTCCGCTGGAGTTTTTTGTTCGTCCTCCTCTGTTGCCCTCTTTCTGCCTCTCTGTGGTCCAAACAAGTCTCTTTCTCTTTGGCTGTTCACCTCTCTTTGACATTCAACTGCACGCTATTGAGTTTCCCAATAGAAAGACATCCCACAATGACAATTATACTGTGCAGTGACGGCCGTGACCTGTGCCAGGAAACAAAAGAAGGAACACTTATGAAAAATGCTCTTCCTACCGAAACGAGGAGCTCAGCGGCGGCCTGATTTCGGTTATACCAATTGAATTGACTGGTGTGTTCTGGCTCTGTTGGCTTTGGACGCGTCTCTGGTTGTCAGTGCGCCGTCGTCTGGCAAGTTCTGTTAGACGCACTTAAGATACGCTACAACTTTAACCAGTGCGGTCGGCTGCATCGGTTGCTGAACTTCCTCACTCTCTCCACATAAATTCGACTCTAAATATTTGTTATAGCTGAAGACTTCTTCTTTCTTTTCTTTTGCCCTTTTGCACGCAGGCACACACAAACAGTGTGCACATCGGTAGAGCGGCTGCAGGGATGTGCAGTGGACGACTCCCAGCTGCTGCCGTCGTCCTGCCGCGTGACAAGTGTAGACGAGGTGGAGGTCGCTACATGCAAACACTATATAACACATATGCTGCATACTGTATGAAATACTGTACTTTCTGTGTATATGTTAGTGTGAGTGTGGGTGTAGTTATGTCTGTACTTATGTCTGAGGTGTTGGGGGGGGAGTGTAGGTGTGTTTGCACTTGAATGTGCATGCATGTGCTTTCAGAAGGAGTGGGTGAGCCTGAGGAGGCCGAACACTCAATGGGCAAATGATACAAGTCCGGTACTCCTCCCCCATAAATTACCAGCTCATTACAGTAATGCAGTCCATTAGGAATAGAAGAGGGGGGGGGGGGGGGGGAAAAAAAAAAAAAAAGAAAAAAAGGGGGGAA
>CAAKHC010003149.1:42867-64028 GCA_901007825.1 Macroramphosus scolopax | reverse complement strand
GGAGGAAGCGCACTGTCTGACACCGTGGCTACCTGCCAGGGCTGCTGCTGAAACACATTGAAGAGTCCTGAGCGAAGCCATTTAAACATTACTGATGCATTGTGTTACATGGCGACTCCTGTCAACTGAATGATGTACGGCGCTTCTGTCGAGCGGCATCAAAGGGCACAAGGAGAACCAAGGAAAGCAAAGTGAATGGAAACACTCAGAAGCAACCGACTACGAGCCGACGACGAGCGTGGCGTGAGGAGACGGTGAAACAGGATATTAGGAGTCCAAATGAAAAATGACCTTTAAGTACAAATAGATTCTGCATTTAGATATGACGGTAACCTTCCTGTAAGCAGAGGAATCCTACGGAGATAAAGACAGGGATGTTCTCCTGGACATGGGCCACCGAGGTGGAGGAAACCGGGGCGACGATAGGAGGTAAATTACAGGTCAAAGGTCGGAGCCAGCGGGAGGAAATGACATCAGCAGGAAGTATGAATAAACAGTGGGGGATAATCACCCAATACAAGCGCTGACCTTGCAAGGGATTAGCGGCGGCATTATGTCGTAAATATACAGATGTAGAAAAATGAGAAAGGAGGGTGACCTTCCAAAATAAAAGTTTGTAGTGTTTACTTTGATGTGTCAAATTGAGGTTGACACATCAACGTAGAGCAAATTGATTCTAATAAATAAAAAATCTTAAACTACATTTAAATAAATATACAGGCTTTACACTGGTGATGTCTCGTATGTTTTACTAACCAGAGTCGGATGAATCTAAGCTATGCTAAAACACTATTGTAATTATCAGCTGGATGCCGACATCATGTGATACTTACGGCGTAAAACAGTATAATTACGGTAACCTTTCCGGAGAGACAAACATGCCATTCGTCTTACACGCCGGTGACATTTGAAGCAGTAATGCTTCATTATTGATCCGGTTGTTGTTGTCATCATTACGAAGCCGAATCATTAGGCATCCTCCCCTGACGCGGTGAGATATTTCTGTTAGCAGCTGCTCGCATTTGGGGGGTTTTGTTCATGTTCAATTTCATGGTCAATTATGTCCTGCGTCTTTACTCGGGCACTCGTGTCCCAGTAAAGTTAGCAGGTTAGTTTCATGGCCGTCTTTCTGTTGATTACATCATCTAGAATTACATCATGTGTTGTTTGCAGCTTCCAGGTGTTTACATCCTGCCTTACATATATATATGATATTATTCTGCAGTATAATGCGAATGCTTGCAGTGTAAATATGCTTCACAATGTTGCTTCGTAGCACCTAAAGCACGATAACAAAAGGTCATAGACATAAGAGGAGAAGGAAACCGAGCAGCATGGAAGATGTGAATCACAAAGGACAAAAGGAAAACGATGATTTAAGTGTCCGTCTCTCCGAGCGGACCATTAGCCGGAGCTAACTATAGAACCCACAGCAGGGTGCTCTCACTATTAAACACTCTCATCTGGTCACCAACACACATCAACACCTACATAACCTGCAGGACAGATCCATTCACACTCGGGAGAAATGAGGAGGAGGGAGATGAGGAGCCGGGGACGGAGTTAGAGAGCGAGACAGAGGAGGGTGGGGGGGAAGAGGAAGGAGAGCAGCAATGCACAATAAAATAAAATGAGATTACCACGGAGAGAAAGAGAAACCTCTAAGTCATTACAGCAGCGCTGAACATTTTACACCTGTCCACAGGCTGTATCAGTGCCACTCGGAGGCAGAGGCGCCGTGAATGTGATGCTGGAGGAACTAATAAGAAAAATAAGAAAATGCAATGCTCCACTTCACTTCTATAAACAAAAAACACCTTACAGCCAACAATAACAGGGACATCTTCGACACACTTACACAGCTTGGTGTTATTGAGTCCCACGGGCACACTTTACAGCACGCTGTTATTAGGAACTACAGGGCTGAGATGACGGCGAGAGAATGAGAAAGAGGGAGAAAGAATGAGTCAGAGAGAGACGAGGTGGGGGAGACGGGCGGGGGGGGGAGAGAACAAATTGTCCGGTTATATCAAAAGAGTCATGGACACACATGAGGGCCGTTGTTACCTCAGCCATCACCATCAGAAACATTACCGACATCCAGCGGATACAGTAAGTGATCGTATCATATGTACAAACAAGTATACATGTTTCTGCACACGCACACATATACACTCCAGATCTGCTCTGCACACTGACTTGCAGAGGCTGATGGATGTTTTCTTTTTTTTCCAAAGTACAGACAAAGTGCTGAAATTTGATCCTGTGAGTGAAGGATGATGTTCGCATGAACTCCAAAAAGTGTACATACGATATCCTGCGTGCTTGTGTTTGCCGCCGTGTGTGTTAATGCAAACTAGACTTGCTTAGCTGTAATCCACGTAGCAAGGAGTGTGTGTGTGTGTAAGTGGGTGCACGAGAGAGAGAGAGAGAAAGTGACAGTGTGTGTTTGTGTGTGACCAGTAAGATGGTAGACGGCATAAGCCCCAGCCTTCACAGCTTAAGCCCCCCTCACTTTTCTCCCCCATAAGGCAAACAGTGGATAGACCAGAAGGCTTAGCTGGAGAAAGAGGAGGAGAGGACAATATATGGAAACTAATTCAATTTCAACCTCTTTGCACTGCTCCCCAATCTGCAAATACCACCACAGGCTGATGTAAGAGTACCTCGATTTATAGACTCAGATCCACATTCCGGAGGATCTGCAGACGGGAACCCTATGGAAGTGTGCTTATACACTTGAGCAGCGGTCATCCAGCTAAATGCCTCTCCCCTGTGGATGCTCAAGCGTAGGCATTTAAGTTTTTTTTTTATTTTCTCCTTACGCGTCACCCTCTGAATTCTCTTGTATATCAGATAATGAGCTTTCCTAATTTGCAAACAGCGGGGGAAAGGCCGTTTCTGCAGAGTTTCCTCGAGCAAAGAGAAACTTTTTTTTCTGATATAAAATGTGTTTTCCAGGGTTTTATTAGATGCATCCTCAGCTGAAGCGGTTAAAGATGAGAATGGATTCGGACAAAGAAGTGTGTTTCCTGTAAGTCACATGGTTACTTTCTTTTAGTGAAATTCAGACCGGAGCTGAAACAATCAGTTGATTAATCGATTGTCTCTCATGGGGCTTTGGAAAGTTGGACAGGAGGAGCCGTCACAGCTCTTCCAGGAAGCCTCCGTCGATCAGTTTGTTTAGTTTAATAAAAGGCTTTTTTTTTCTTTTGCTACGTCAGACGGAGCTGCCCCAAAAACCTCCTCCCCTGACCCACGCTGAACCCCTCCAATACGTTCTGTGAACATTTTCGGGTAATCATGCAAACAGACCGACAGACTGAAATACAGACAAAACCAACGCTTGCAAAAACATAACCTCCAAGACAGAAGTAATTAATCTTATAAGCCATTTTTTAAGCAGACATGCAAAACATTTCCCTCGTGCTAATTTCTTCAGTGTGAGGATTTTTATGCTTTAGTTCATTATTGTGTAAATTAAATGTCATTTGGGTTTGGACTTGTAGGCTCTTGCAAGTTCTGAAGGGCTTTCTCTCAGTATGTTTGACAGTTCATAGATTAATTAAGGCAATAGCAAGCCTATTAATTCATAATGGAAATAACTGTAAGCTGCAGCACTTGAAGAGACGGAACAATTATCGTCACCCGACGCTACAACATCTTGTAGTTGGGAGTCTTGCTCTGAGCTCCGTGTAGCTCTGGTGGCTTTTCCCCACAGCTCAAGCACTCTCATTGATTTGCAGAGATAATAACCCGCTTTATGAGCCTTTGCCATCATCGTGCCCCACAGCATATGTTATTCTCCTTCTCTCCGATCAACAACCTCCTTCGTGTTGAGGCGAAAAACACACAGCTTCTACGTTTTTTCCTCGTAGATGCTATTTTTGTGTGCCGCTGCTCCATTGGTTTTCCAGGGTCTTGGTGTGATTGAGAAAGAGGCCCTGGGAATTGGCCTATGGGCTTGGCTACCTCCTGTTCCGTTGTTGGAATTTTTGTCAGATGGATCACACCTGGGTAGTTCTCCTGTCAGGTTGTGTTGTGATGGTTACACTCTTCAACACTTAATACAAAGTCGCCAGGGGAATGAAAAAATAATTTTAGCTCTCCGAGAACAAGATCCTTCAAGATACCACCCAGCAGTGTTATTCACCGAGATACCATCATATTCATGTCGGCTATAAAATGTCTCCATTATGCTCCTCCCTGGGTGTAGTTTTTTAGTTTTTAACCATAGATTAATATTGAACTGTGTCTTAAATCCATTGCCAAGGACAGCATGATTTGTGGTGCTCCCTTAACTGGGTTCAAAACAAACCTCATAGGTTTAAAGTGAAATAGAAAACGGTTTCTGCCAGTCTGTCTATCTGATGGCCATGAGCCTTAATGAACCCACACATACTAAGATGCAAAGCAAGAAAGCATGACGTTTTTTTTTTCTACTAGAAAGACGCACGCACGCACGCACGCACGCACGCACGCACGCATGCACGCACATGCAGGGTTGATACAGACAAAGATTGTCTATTGACCTGCTCCCCCCAGCAGGCAGCATAAATCTGCTGTAGTGCTCTGTGCATTTTAATCGACTGTTCTTAGAGTTACATTATTTACCCTACTGAATGGCAGACAGAGAGGGACAAACAAGCCATTACATTATCTAAGTTTACATCACATTAGGTTTCACAGATCTTCGACTGTACCCCGGGGAATAATAATTTTTTACAATCGCAAACAAACAAGATGGAGGGACGACAACACAACACAACAAACACTTGAAGGGAAATAAGAGACAAAGCTATGATAATAACTGACTGATCATTTCATTGAATTCCCCCTCACTTTTTTCTTCACTGCAGTGTTTCCGACATCATGTGACAACCACTAAATGGAATCTTGCCAAACAATCATAGCTTGAAAGAAACGGATATCTTGCTGGAGGATTGGACGTGAAACATCAATCGAACAAACAGTGCAGAATAATGAAAGTAAATACTGGCTTCAGGTTAAAAATACAGCCAGCGCAACAACCGCTCCGCTTTGAGGAAATCCTAACGGCCTCATCTTATAACCATCACATGTCCTCTTCATTGACAGCGAGATTATTGTTGTGTTTCAACTGCTTTTATCCTCAGCAACTTTGTAGAAAGCACCTATACTCCGGGGAGTGTGTGTGTGTGTGTGTGTGTTTCAGAGTTTCACCCATCACAAGGAAACTTGTTTAAGCACCCGCAGAGGCATGTAAACAAGCACAGACACACAGACACACAAGAAAAGCACACACACGGCCATATATCACTGTTGAGGTTCCCCACAAGAGGAGGGGCTGCGAGGCCCGATCTATCAACGCTCCCTGCATTTACAATAAACCGTCTCCGATGAAAGCGAGGGCTAAGAGATTAATTGAAAGAATGATGAGAGGGGAAAGGAGAAGAGACGGAGGTTAGGCCCTTAAACATGGCTCGTAGCAGGGAAAAGGGGAGAAAAAAAACTTCAGATACGTGTCAACTATGTGAGAGCTGTGAAAGAGGGATGATCAAATACGAGAATAAGACCAATTAAAATTGAATGACAACAGAAATCTCCCAAGCTGACAGATTGGTAAATACAGACGGACACAGCTCAGTCCCTCTTATACAACACAACACAATCACAGCAGTCTGGAGGATGGGCTGTCATTTGCTAAGATTTATTTTGACGGGCTATATAGTTCCAAGATTTGCAAAAGTAGCTTTGGTCAGGAAGTATCTCTTCCACTTGAAGTTACCACGTTCGAGAACTTTTAATTATATCCTTTGTGATGAAGGTACAATTTGTAGCCAATGTGAGCTAGCTAGCGTACTCACATGTTACCAGAAAGTGTATCGCATTCTAAGAAGTAAGGAAATGCTAACTTCCTTAGCATGACCCAGCGGGACCAGCGCTAGCTTGACGGACCAGCGCTGCTCGCTTGCTAGCTTGATAGCTTGACGGACCAGCGCTAGCTTGACGGACCAGCGCTGCTAGCTTGATAGCTTGATGGACCACCGCTAGCTTAATTAGGCACAACACAATGAGTTAATACCGGGAGGAAAGGAAATGGGAAACAGGTGAAACCAATCCGGGCGTGGCAGGCAATCACGAGACTGGGAAACACTTAAGGCAGGAAGTAAAACAACCATAAACACAAGAGGTGAGTACTTTCAAAATAAAACAGGAAATAACTTGTCCAAAATAGAAAACTTCAGACTTCAACAGAAAGTCCAGACAGAAGGGGGACGATTTGGTTTGACTCAACCACCGTTCCTATGTAGAAAATTACTCTTTATTTACTAGATATGATGAACTATATGCTCTGCCAGAGATTTACACTATGTCTAAAACTGACCTGTATACTGAACATAAGGTTTCTATTAAGTGTAATGTGGTTCAACTTGTGTTTAGCAATGCAAAAATACCTTTAAAGTTAATATTTTTGCACTGATTATTCAACAAGACAATGTACCGATCACAGCATTGGAAATACTCCAAATACCAGTCAGCTAACAGAACATGAATAGGACTTTGACTTCGATCACTCTTGAAGCCTGAATTAATCATTCCCACTCAGCAACTCTACACCCACTCTGCTTGAAGTCCTCTAAAAGCAGACCAAAGCTGCTCCGTTTCTTCCCTCTCACTTGTACGCTCTCCCACAGGTGTCTCACTCGATCTTGTATTCGCACAGATGTACACAAGAGGCCGTGACTGACAAGGTAAGAGATCGTGGGCAGGCGTGCGGGTGAAAAAGAATTACCATATGTAAAGAGTGGAGTTGCTAAGGTCTATCTTTTTTTTTTGTCTCCAGATAAAGGAGGAGAATATACCACGGACAAGATACAAGGAGGTAAATGTACACAGTGCAGACACACACAAGGATGCTTGTCAATCCAAAGCCCACGCACAAAGACCCAAACATACACAAATGATGACTGCGAGAAATAAAGGAGACAAGGGGGTATCACTGTCTTCAGGTGTGTTGAAGATTGCTTAAGGGACAGTGAATGAGGTCTGATTAGCACTGGGAGAGTGGCTGAGTAGCTTTTCTCATCAGGATCCACTTTCAAAACAGTGTTCAAGTAGAAGTTTTATTTCTGCTCAAGAGCAAACTCAGACCTCACTGTCCTCACTTCCAGAGTAAATTAAGTGGTCTTGTTTTGTTATGAGGTGCAAAAACAAAAAAAAAGGGCAAGGTGATAACATTGACCAGCTGCATCACTGCATGAAATCTTTCTATTTATTTGTGGCGAGGAAGAGACGGAAAGTACTTAAGGTGTGGAAGTATCTAGTATCTTCTTCAACAAAAGTGCCTGCCTGCCTGCCTGCATGCGTATGTGCTTGCGTATGTGTGCGTGCAGAGTGAAAATAGCTTTTGAAAATGATAGGGACCAAAAAGGAAAATTACACACCGACATAAAAACCCAATTTGTACAGAGATGAAGTCGTACACACTATCAAAGTGTTGAACGAAAGAAAGGCTAAGTAGAGGGAATGCTCTTCTGGAGAGATTTAACTAAACCTTTCATTAATTCAGCACCAGTCATTAGTTACAGGTGGGGAAAGAATTTATTGAAATGCCATGAAAATGTCAATCAAAGAAGCCAGGTGTGTAACTAGACTCCACAGCGCCTTGATTACAACCAAAATGTTGTTCAGGTTAATTTGTTATGTGATGAATGGGAGAGAGATATCAGGGGCTTTAATGCGGCTTCGCGACACCAAGAAAGCTCTATCCTCGTCTTCTTCATTCGTTTCTTCTTCCTTGCAAAATAATCTCTAAAACCATCTGCACAGGGAGTAAAATGACATGTTGCCTTGCCATCTTTCGCTGTCATCTAAACCTGTCTTTATGTCTTCTGTCTGTCCTCAGGCCTCCTATAAAAAAAAAAAAAATCACACAGGAAGCAAAAGCTGGACGGAAAAAAACAGAACACTCAAAACGTAAGAGGCTTGTGAACATCTCAAATGCACTCAGAGAGGCCATTAATAAAAATAATTAGCAGAGGGGATGGGCGGAAAAAAAAAAACGGCGGCCAGCTTGGCAGATGTAAAATCTCATTTCTGTTATTCAATTATCAGAGACAGAAGCAGGAAATCCACCAATCATTTTGTTAGAGCACAGAGCTCCTGCAGCAGGCATCTCTATTCTGGACGGACACGCACACACACACAAACACACACAGACCCCATCATCAGCAGTGGAGGGCCAGAGGGGTCATTAGTGAAGGAAGAAGATCAGATATCAACAATTCATCTTGGTCAGAATGATTAGAGACTAAAAGAGAGAGAGAAGCGGGTGCAGAGATGGGGGGGGGTCATGTGTGTGTGTGCATTCCTGGTTTAATGTACTATTGTGATCTCGGAGTCATTCATCAAACACCAGAAGACACACACCCACGCTGCATTCTAGATGGACGCAAACACAGTCGAGGTTCAGGTTCAGAGAGGTCGGGGTGATTATCGTCACGGTAACTCACAGAAGTCGGCGGCAAACTGTGACCCGTGTTGTCGAGTGATCGCTTAGCTCCCCGACAGATACGACATAATCACCCCTTCCTCCGGGAGTTCTCTGATTAACAACCGCCCTGGCAAAACTTTTCATACATTGTAGTAAAACCACTATAGTCAAGGCGAAATAGAGGTAAAGCACAGAGGGCAAAAAAAAAGATGAAGGATGTTGTAGAGTTTATAAACTGTCGTCAGCTCCATCTGAAACGTAGCCAGTAGCTGGGGATGGAAACGGATGACTGTGATGTCTCCCAAATTGCAAATTAATATGCAAGAGTCTAATATCCCACTTGTGGAGATATAATGATGCAACTTGCCAACAGTCTGAATGGATTAACATCGGGAATTCGTTTTGAAAAACCCGGCAACTGCATTCCAAGATGTCCCCGTTCAATCCCTTGAAAGTTGTTCATTTCATGCTTCAGCTGAGCCTTTTTACGATGATTCACGATGTCTGAGAGCATGCGCGTCGGAGACTTCCTCTAGCTGAGCTGGCTGACTCCTTGTTGGCTTCCACATGAAGAGGACGAAATAATTTACTGATACAGTTCTTAAGAGACTAGCTATAATTCTGACTGTACGAAGAGTCATTTAAGGGCGTGTGTGTCTCATGTATTCAGCATTTATAGACTCGTACCCATGCAAGTCAGGGTCATTTGCATACCCCAATATCACTTAGAATGTCTCAATGGGCTTTACAGGTTCACAAAAATGGCTCCTCATACAGCATAAGCCCTCTAAGCTCTTAAACAAACACCATGGGACTAACAAGCAGGAGGCTTGTAAGTCTCTTATCGCATTATTCCCTTTGCGCAATTTTCAATAAGCTAATAATGAGACAACAGCAAGTTAAAATACATGCAATTGAAGTAATGTTGTGACACAAGGATAAAGCCTGCAGGGGCGAAAGTATAGACGGTGCCGGCAGTATATTTGCATTGGGGCCTGCAGAGAACAGGCTCTTACCAGCGATGCAGATCACTGAAGGACTTGGCCCCGGCGCTCTTTGGAGGTCACAGTCTGATGAAGCCAACAAAACCACTAAACCCTAAACCACATCAATGATCCACCACTCTACTAGGGTGGAATCTGCATCAGAGGTTCAACAACTCCACCAGATGTTTCTAGTTCACCAGGACTACCCAAAGGGGTTTGGGGTTCACCGGAGCCCAGCAGACCGCCTCGTCACCTGATTCAACCGACAACCAGGTGGTGGTCAGCTGACAGCTCGGCTCCTGTCTGCACCGGAGAGTCCAAGACATGCGGCCACATATCTGTTGATACGCCTACAAAGTCTAAAGTGGATTTTTGACCTAAGGTGTTTTGGTATCAAGTACACTTATGAACCTTGACCTTAAACATGGTGTTCATTATGTCCAATCCATGCTAGGAGCAGTCATCACATGTCAAACACTGTGTGATAAAAGCAACAATTTCAAGACTGCTATATCTTGTAGTAGCATAAGTGATGCCACTGACTCTGTATCTATGAACCGGAAGAGACCCATGAAAGGATCTAACTAACATCACTTTATTCTGTGGGAACTTTTCAATAACATTTTTTACTGTTTGCAAGTCTCATAAGAGCTGAGCTGTAAAATTAAAATGAGTCCTGAATCATGGTCCTGACTGCAGGTAATAATGGTTATGATAATAATGTTGGAGGTTCACTGCAACAAAGGGACAGGGGTTGAAAGTATCCTACCGTGGTCTGTGATTTTACAAGACACGAGATAGAGCTCCTTCAGACTTCTCCCTTCCTTGGCGATGATTTCCACACACCTACAGGAGAAACGGAGAGAAGAAACACATGTTTTAATCGTCACCTCAGGAATCCGTGTTCTGTGTATTTCATTTCACTTTTGCTCGAAGGCAATTTTGACTCGTCTTAGAAAACAGTGCGATGCACACACACTGTTACACATGCCCGCACACACACACACGTGGGATCGCTCCGCAGTAAAGGTTAAACAGTACAGCTGCAGGGTCAAAACTGTTCACATATTCCCTTTCTGCTTCTTTTAAAACACACACATTAAAAATTAAACACCTGTTCTGATTAAAGACGCATGCATTAGCACAACAGTAGTATGTGTGTATTTGTGCATGCGAGTGCGTGCACAGACACACATCCCGCTGAAAAACTTCAAAGAGGGATATCTGCATTCGGCCCAGTGCCTGAGCCCAGAGGACCCAACAGAGTGTGTGTTGCGTGCGAGTGTGTAGGAGAGAGAGAGAAAAAGAGTATACACGAGGGAGGGCCGAGAGGAAGATCAGAGTATCTGTATCAAATGATTCTCTTTAAATGCCTCTAATGAGAGGAGTGTGTGCTACAACTAGATTTTGATCAACGCATTTGACCTATTAACCTTCAGGAGAAAGGGTTTTGATCATTATGCTGGTGTTCCATCATGAATATTTATGTGACAGAACGGGAAGAGGACGCACACGCGGATTGTGTGGCTCTTAAAATTAACATGAAAGCGGATGATGAATAGAATACTTCACATTTAGGTGTTTTGCTGAGCTTCGGTGGACATACTGAGGTATGTATTGTACCTTCTAGGAATATGAGCTCGCTCATGCAAAAGGTTATTGCTAATATTTCTAGCATTGCTAATATTCTCTCTCAATCCACCGGCTTATCTCAGGCGTAATGAGGGCTCGTTGAGAGAATATGAGCATCTTGTTTTTTCATTTAGTTCCTGCAGCATCTAAACAACAGGAGTTAAAAAAAAGTGCAAATCAACAGGGAATTGAATTTAAGTTTTTTTCTTCCCATCTGACCACAGCCTGATTTGTATGCCCGTGCGTTTCGTTCTCTTGCGTCGCTCCAGCATTCATGCGAGGTGACCCTGTTCATTGATGTCACTCGATGTGTGACATCTCACACTGCAGCACCGGGGAAGGAGAGATGCAAGTGTGAGGAAAGTTAAAATGTGTGTCATATTTTTCTACAATCCTTATTTCGGAGAGCCTTATTTCTATCAACTTTCAGTTGCAGTGGTCTTACCAGCCTCTCCATGTTATCAGGCAGCCCTAGTTTTTTATTCTCTCTTTCCACCTTTCCCCCTGTTTGTCTCTCGTTCTCTTGGCCTTATGCTCCGTACTACCCGTTCCCTTTTCTATCTGACGATCTAGTCCTCTTTCATGAACTTTTAAAAAAGGAAAAAGACCTGTTGCAATAAGTCAAGCCTGACCCAACCTTGTCCTGTAGCCAGCCTTGGATTCGATTCAGTCAAACAAACTGGACTATAATAGCATGCTGTGAGTCGTAGGGCTACAGCATTAAGGCTGCTAATAAATAAATGCACCGGGAAGAGTCAGCGAGAGAGGGGAAAAAAAAAAAAGAGTAGTGATTCAGGAATGCAGTAACGAAGGCTGAGGCAGAGTGCATCCTGTGGGAGCTTGTTACACTGTGCCTGGGTCCCCAGGGTCAGGGCAAAAGCAATTAAATCAGACATCAATGAATGAAGAGAAAGGGGAGGGAGGGGGTACGGCGGGAACCCGAGTGAGAACTCTCTGCTATACGGTGACTCTGGGTTGAACAGAGACAAGAGGGCGAGCAATATGGGAAACAGACAGAGCGAAGGAAGCAAGGAAGGGAGAGAAAGGCCATTAATAAGGCCAGAGCGAGTTGAAATGAAAGGTTGGGAGAAGTGGTGAGGAGGTAGCGGCAGAGTCGAGGCAGGATGCTGCGGAGGTGTGGGATGTGATTGCTACGGCACGGTTCATACCACATGAAAGACCTTCAAGATGCAACAAGCTCCCACCCACCTCCACTCAAACCCCACAAGGCTCGGCTGACATGAATTACTGATTTGCTCGTTTTCAATAATGTACAGAGCCCGTGACAAAAGCCCCCCCGACGAACACGGCGTGCATACTGAGCATTTAGAGAAAAGGTGATGCCGCTGCAGACGACGCTGAGTCGAGCATTAAGATGCACAGTGCCGAGTAAATCAAGCGTGTGGCACCGGCGGTTGAGAGGGCGAAGCTGCTGGTGTGGCTGGAAAAAAAAGGGAGGAATAGCTAATGAAAAGTAGGATGGAGAGGTGAAAGAGAAAAGGTCAGTTTTTTAGAGGCTTTGCATAATTCAGAATCCTTTTAGGAAGAGAGAGAAGGAGGAAACAGATGGTGGATGAGGGAGAAAGGACGATGCAGAAGTAGCAGATATGTGGGATGGATTATCAATACATTGATAGTTAAACTATGTAAATATACACGGGATCCTTAGGATGTAGTGTGAGAGACAGGACTGAGGACTGTCAGACACTAGGAAGCAGAGGAACTGAGGGAAGGAAGAGAGGAAATCGGGAGGGAAAGGTTAACGAGGAAGATTTGAACAATAATAGAAACGTGAGAAAGAATTGTAAAAGTGCTGATGAGAAGTGAAAAGGGAAGACGAGTTATCTCCTCGTCCACAAAGGAAGACAGACACTTTAAAGGATTTCTACAGATGCATGAAAAAGGCCCCAAAAAGGATTCAGCTAATACAGTCTGCAGCTCAATGCAACATTTAAAGACATGAAGTAAAGAGGTTTTTTTCTACTTCAATGGTACTAACGGAGCTTTACGATGTTGCCTCATTGTTGCCTATGCAAGGTGCCAAGCTGTTAACACACTCATACACTTATGGCGCAACATCTGCAGCAATTAGGGCTCCGGAGTCTTGCTCAAGGACGTGCAGTCACGAGTTGCCAGGGATCGAACCGGTAACCTTCGGATTACCAGACGGCCGCTTTACCTCCTGAGGTTAGTCATTATTGTGAAATAAAACGACAATAAAACCGCTTATACCATTAGTGTAACCAGCAGGCAGTGGAGGGAGAGAGAGAGAGAGAGAGAGAGAGGACGGAGGTGGAGAGCCTCACCAGGTCACTGTGTGTTTGGCTCACTGTCACTACGCTGCCGGCACAAACAGCCAGAGGGAAACAATCAAACTGTCACTTTGCTCTCTATCTCATTGTTACAGTCACAATAAAAACAGAATCAATCTGGTTAGTCCTTGGCGTACTCAGGATCCGGGGGTATTTCCCAGCCTTGTGTTCTACCTGAATTTAAATCTTTGTTTAGCGAAACGAGACCTGGAGGACTTTGCTGAACCGTTTTTTTTACTTTAACTTAAACTGCCAAATAATTTAGTGTACCGCATCGTGACTGGCGTAGAGGACGGATCTGTTGGTCCATCAATGCACTACAACTGTAGAATTTGTTCCTTTAGAACTACACCGCTAAGGTCGTGCTGATGACTGCATGGTGTGAAGGTAAACGGCGTCCAAAGGTGTGACAACCGAAGTGGTGTCGATTAATGTGAAATACCGGAGATGTTTTTAAAATTCCTGAACGTACGTTTCGATCTCAGAGCGTATTTCAATGACCTCTGCTCACCGGCATTGATTCGACGTACAAAACATACGTTATTCCTTTCACTCCGGGATCCGCCGTGGCCTCAACTCATTTCTAAAGAGTTGCAAATGGAGCGACTATAATATTGTAAAGACGACTCTCCTATAAGACGTTCTGAAAAGGAAAACGCCGGACCAGCATTGTCGGAGGGATTGAATCATATCTGTACTTTACTGAATATGGACCGGCGAGTCGAGGCCGCGGTAGTGAAGTGGTTCTCTTCACCTTCATCCTTACAGGAGTCATCAATGCCTCAGAAAGGGAGAATGAATCCCTCTGTACATCACCGGTAATATGGATACTTTTGAAAGCCTTGAAACATGTAAAAGAAATGTGATAAGCACTTCAAATCTCAAACTCAACTTGCATCAGTGCTGTAGAAGCTTCTTACAGCTCCTCGGCCAGTATGGACTTTAAACAAGTTGATGTGTTGAAGAACCAGAGATTAAAGCCGGGTGATCAGCCTTTAATCCCAGGTCACACCCTGGTTTAAAGAACAGCAAACACAAGGTCCATCAGACCTCAAACTGTCACTTCCTGTTTTGTTTCCATGAGTTTGGAACATTGCAGTGACGCCGCCGAGCCACACCGACACCTAAACGTTTCCTTCTGGCGCCATTTGTCATCTCTCCAGTAGAGCGGTGACATTTAAGTCGCATGCTTTCCTGCACATCTTGATTTATTCCCTCAACCTGTTTCCGTTGCATTTCGTGGCGTTAACTTTTCTCCCAGCTTGTCCACGTCCCCTCCTCTGTTGCAAAATAAAAGGTGTGCAGATAGAAACCGAGTTACAATGTATATCAAATGAGTCCAACACATCCCGTTAGTTAATGTGTGGACAATAAATACGGTGTATATATTAAACCATTCCCATGCACAGAAAACTGGAACCCCTCTGCATCGAGGTGCAACAGGGACATGAAGGATGAGAGAGGAGGGACAAAGGGACCGGGGCACAACCAAGTGTTTGTGTGCGTCTCATTATGTGTGTAGCTGTGTGAGTGTGTCTCTCAGAGATGACGCTAATCTTCTTTTATGAAGCACAGCCAGAGGTATCCAAGCAGACCCGCGGCGAGAAGAATAGTAGCAATATTTGAGAGAAACAGAGGTCCATATTTATCACAAAGACTGCAGGCGAACAACAAGTGTAGCGCTTCTCTTCAGCCGATCACAATGGAGCAGGAACAAAGACGCTGCCGGGAGAATGGCTGTAGGTAGGTACACTAGCACTGTGCCGACCGGCACAAGGCCTTGTCTCATTCCGCTCTTCACACGGCCCGCAATTACACGGCTGTCTAGCCACACAAAAGGAGCAGGGATACAGAAATGGATGATTTTCGAGAGAAGAGGGCGAAAAAAGAAAGAAAGTAAGCATGAAATGTACAAAGAAAAGCGGTTGAAGGTCTAGCGAGAGGTTGAAAACATAAAAAGGAGGAGGCGATAGTTGTGGGAGACGAGTCTTCAGTTTTCCATGGCTGTCTTTAGACTTAATGAAATGGAAGGGCGGAGTAGCACAGAGGAGGAGAAGCCTGGCAGGACGGGAGGAAGAGGGGGGGGTTTATACTTCTGAGGAAAACGCTCTTGCAAAATGATTCTTGCTGTAAATTTTCTTTATACATCCCATAAATCTCTACACAAGTGTAAGGAACCAAGGCTCTGCTTCCGCAGACGATGTGCAACGTTGAGTTTCTGGAATCCTCCGCACACAAAAAAAAAAACAACCTTAAGACTTCTTTTCATTGGGCCACTATAACTGGATATAAAAATATCCAATACCCCAAAGCAGCTCTTGAGTAAGCAAATACTACACTGAGGAAAAGCAACAATCTGGAATTGCGTGCAATACAGGTTTTATTGAAGGAGGGGGGAAGATGTTCATTGCATCTGGAACTGCTGACCCTCTGATTATATGTCGGTGTTTGGACGGCTCCTCTGCTGCTTGTGTTGGCTGTAATTTAAACTGTGTGGTCAGATTATCGGAGTGTGACCTCACCACTGTCCGGACTTTGTTTCCTCTCCGTGCCGTTGCTGCTACGAGTCGTTGAACATCACAGAAACGTCCACAGAGTGAGATATTGTCTGAAATAAATAACCTCATAATGCCTTTCTGTTTCTGTCAAATTGAATGAAATTTTATAAAAAAATTTAAAAAACTCTCTAAAAACATTTTTTCTTCCCAGTAAAATATTTCAATTAGTGGTATTTAAAAAAATATGAATATATTATAGTTAAGCTAGTTATTTCATACCTTCTACATCACAGAGAAAATATCATAGAGTTGGTAGATATCCATTATTTATTTCATTTACAAATAATGAATCCACAAGCCAGGCCTGTACCACACTGATTTTATCTGTATTTGTTTGTGTGTGTGTGCGTCTGTGTGTGTGTGTGTGTGTAAGTTCCAGTCGTCAGAATCGGGGTCTGCTCCGGCAATTTGGGGCTGGATGATTTCCCAGGCTACCCGGGCCGGACCCACTGCTCAAATGAGAATCGCATTCCTATTGTGTTGCACGACCGTTAATCATGTTTTAAATGACTCCGCAAACTGGCAGGCCAATACGGCAGCTTGTCATCGGCCCCCGCTCAGAAACTGTACGGATGGGGTCATAACTGGAGCCGTAAATGCCCATCACTCTCTGCTTTTGCAGGCCAACGCAACTAATTGAAAGCAGAAACACTTAGGGTCTTATGTGTGCTGCTGTATAATCTCGTCCTCGCTGATGGGTGGGTGTTTTAAACGCTTCGTGCAATTTCTCCGGCTGTTAGCATTAAGTTATTTTTAGGGCAAAACACTTCTGCAACTCCGCCGAGTGGCAAAGTTTTTAATATGAATGAAAACAGTAGAACTTTTTTTGTCAGGCTGTTGGAGATATTTTATAGAAACTCGCCTGAATATACAGCCGTTATTACATACAGTGAGCATAAATCTAATTTATATCCAAAAAAAACAACTGATTTGTCCATCAAAAACCGGAGGGGAAAGCCAGCGAAGCACTTTGTGAGGTTAAGTGGCAGTTATTCACTTGATGCTCGCCCAAATGGACAGCCTGTTGCCTTGCCAACGCTGATGAGCCTGCGTGATGCTCATGCACAAACAGCTTTAAAGCAGCTTTGTGGTTACTGGTGGAGACCAAACTGGCCCGACATCATTCACAGCACACGGATCCCTGATAGTCCTTCACCGTGTGCGCCGCGGCCTCCCAGAGGACGCGCATGTGAGATACTCACCTGTAAATTAGCAACTCGAACGCAGTACCATGCCCCTATCTGCCTCTACGGTCAGCCCCCTGCAGCCATAACACAATAAATAACTCAGGAGAAGATGAGCACTGCCCCGTGGCAGATGGCGATAACACTTAAAGCCCCGGGTCTGAGGTAACACAGTCGTGTGTGTGTGTGTGTGTGTGTGTGTGTGTGTGTGTGTGTGTGTGTGTGTGCAGTACAGTAAGTTAGTGGAGCTCTGCCCATGAGAAATGAACAGTTAGGTTAGAGATGGTTGCCCATGATGGATGTCACTGTGGGGAATAAAAGCAGTGGATGCATCTGCTTCCTCTGTTCCTCGCTTGTTTCGGAAACAGGCGGTCAGGTTGGGGAGTCGAAGTCAGAGCGCTGATTGATTACGACAGCTTGAACTGCTCGTGTGTTTTTCAGATTTTGCAGGAATTTACAGTACAATTTGCTTTTAATATATTCAATTACCCTCAGAAATAAATGAAGAATGAAGTTTTTAATTGAATACAATACAGTATTTTTCTTAATTTTTATGTTATAAATTTGATTAAATAAAAGAGGGGGGGTCCTTTTATTAGGGGAAGTTACTATTTCATTTAAACCTTGTGAATTACACTCCAGCAGTGGGCGAGCATTTCTCCAGAGGAGACAATACAACCAATAACTAAGAGCTAATAACAGAATCTTGTTTCAGGCACTGAAGAAAACAGCCAGTCTGACTGTGATAAATTGAGGGCTGCATCCCAAATTGAGGCCTCAGGGCTGCATATTGAAACTCTTCTGCTCCGTGTCCACGCGCACAGGAAAAAAGGTGAACTATTACAACGGGACGGCGCACGGTAATAAACAGTGTACACCATCCACCCACTCAGCCGTGGCTAATTGCTTTGCACTTTGATTACCGCCATCTATTTTAATGAGAGCTTACCAACACACATTCTCTCCTGCCCACTTTCTCTGTCAAACACGCATGCAAACACATGCCGGATGTGTGTGCGTGGCCACACCGAGCCGGAGAGGAGAGAACGGCGCGCCATGTTTGTCCTGGTGGCAGGAAATTGGGGGATGTTCATTAGGCTAATGGATATAAAGGGAGAAGGTGGATGTGCGGGAGGATGAAGTTAGCTGGAAAGAGGAGAAGGAAGGAGGAAGGGTGGGAGGCCACTGAATTACAACACAACAAATTCCGTCCAATGGCCCAATAAGTTATATTGCGGCGTGTAATCTCCCCGCTGCTATGATAGAGACGGGGATACTTCAATTACGGACTAGCTTTAATTATGCAGAATTTGGCTCTTAAGTCGTCTCCTGTTGAGAAAGAATGAGCTGTTGCTTTTTTTGGTCGCTGCCGCTCAGCTGGAGAGACTCGGCTTCATTAAGATCACTGGTTTACCAGCACACACAGCAAGATGAGAAACCCCCTAATCAATGGACTCACACTGTTCAAAAGACTCAGAAAGAGCACAGACAGTGGATACGGGACTGGGAAAGGTTGCTGATCGATGGGGGCGATGTGAGCCGCCGCTTCACCTCATCCTACCTCAGTTTCTGTCATCCTTTACTTCCCTTTCGCACACATTTTTTCCCGTCACAGAGGATGTTCCCTTTTCCCCCTCAAAAAGTTACAGCGCTCTGCATTTTCCTCCGGGGAGTGAGAGTCCGTGTGTAGATTATGCTACAACCACGGTTGACTAAAAGCATGCCTCGTGGAAATAAGAAACACATGTATGTACAAGGACACCGTCGGAAAAACACAGTGTGAGAGTACAGTGCATGAGAAGGGTCGGGGGGGGGGAGACGACTACAATAGTGATGTCAGATCGTAGCCCCACAAACTGACTCATTTTTACGAGACGTTATGTTGTCCGTGTATCCAGCTCAACATGTCTCATATAAACGGTCATCAGTACCACACACGGGAACACACAGTCTGCGAGAAAGAAACGTTCCAGGGTGACTGAGCTCGGAATAACAGCGGGATGATGTCACGGAACTGTGCTGGTAGACCAGAAGACGGGAAAATAAATGGAAATGATGGACCAAATGGGTTTATCCGAGTTCTCAGACTAATTTAAAACGGAATAAAATAAAAAAACCCTGAACAGTCCGAATTGATTTAAAGCTGAACCTCATCCTTAATCCCTTAATTCTAGACCTCTGCCCGATGTGTGGGGACCCTTCAACGGCCTCACCGCAACCCGTGCATGCCAATGTCTCGCTGGCAACATGTGCAAGAGTAATGTTTTAACACTGTGTTGTTCTATTAGGAACAGAAAAGAATTGAGCAGCTGTGTCCTAAAACGTGAAGCGAGCTTGGTACTGAAAGGTCATTGGGTTGGTGCCCAGGACTGGCAGGAGAACAGGTGGGAGGGGTTAGAGAGGAAACAGCTGAAGTTCCCTTTAGCAAAGCACCTTAACCCCCACCTGCTACCTGAGTAATGCTAAAGAAGCAGCCCATCAGAGTGTCCAGGTACCGACAACACACGATATGCATCGCACAAAATGCCCAATTCAAATAAAAGATATACAAAATAATCTGCAGAATAGGAAGTGGCAAGCATAAACTCTAGGAACTAGCTGGTAATCTATTTATTCCCTCCATTAGGGCGAGAGAGAGAGAAAAAAGAGCCTAATGAGAAACTGGAGGCCTAATAACCATGATGGTAATAACAGTGGGGGTGTCCATCAGAGCAGCCGTTTGACTCTGGTGACACGCAGCCATTAGGCATTCATGAAAACATGTTGCTTCTCTCGCCAGCTCGTTGGCCCCGACGCCCCCCGAAAACAGCCAGAAACCCTAAATAAATTCCCCCGACAGAACATTCTGTTTGATCTATATAGGAGAGGGCGAAAAACAAGGATGAGGAGGAGGACGAGGGGGCGAAGTAAGGGAAAGGAAAATATCATTTATCCTCCTTGAAGTTTGTGTATTCACTGCTTCGTAACGCCTCTTCATCACCCGACTCTCATCTCTTCCTCCTCGTGTCCAGAGATGCCATCTTCAGCACGGGCTGAGGGGGGACGACATCCCATTAGCATGATAGCAAAGTGAATTTGTCGGAGCGGTCTGGACCGAGCGATGCTCCGGTGGCTTATCGCTGGCTGAGCAGACAGAGCTTAGGCAAGAGGAGGACGGAGGGGGCGGGGCTTATTCTATTTTTATTTACTACATAATAGCAATAACAGAACTTAA
Source organism: Macroramphosus scolopax (assembly GCA_901007825.1). Classification (NCBI taxonomy): domain Eukaryota; kingdom Metazoa; phylum Chordata; class Actinopteri; order Syngnathiformes; family Centriscidae; genus Macroramphosus; species Macroramphosus scolopax. The sequence goes on along the minus strand of CAAKHC010003149.1, from coordinate 43,666 downwards.
TAAGTGTTAGTTCTTCTGCTTTAAAAGGAGCGAGTTTCCACTGCTGCGAGTCATCAGACTCCTTTATATCTTCCAACTGTATCAGGAAGACTTGGATCAGTTTATTTCCAAGAGGAAAGGGAACCCGAAGTGTTGCCGTCGCTGTCTGTCCCTTTCACAAGCAATTGATTTTACCGTCGTCTTTCTTACAAAGATCTATTTAGTGAGCTGGCAAACTGACCAGGACTGGTGGTTTGGAGACGGAGGGAGGAAGACAGAGAAGAAGCAGCCCAGGTTTTAATAGACAGTCCCGTTGATGGATGGGGTTTATCCTCATCATCCTGTCCTCCCATTCTTTATAGATTCCAGATGATAACAGTCCTCTAATTCTGTGCTTTGCATTTTTTCGACGTCCCATCTCTTTCTACTGTCTTCTGGCCTCTCTGTTTCCTTTTATCCCCCCTTCTCTCTTTCAGCCTTGTTCTTTCCCTCTCAGCTCTGGAAACCCTGCAGACTTTCTTTGATTCGTCTATTCCCCATAAGCCCCATCTTCTCACAATCGCTTCCCCTCTGCCCTCCTCATGTGCCTCATGGGGAGCCGACAAACCACATCACATATCTAACATTCCCCCCCCCTTTCCCCGTCCATACAACCACTCTTATATCCCAATCTTTGTCTCCTTAGGATGGCCTCTCTTCCTTTCATGGCCGTCATCCCTACGCGCCTCCTTACCGTTTACAACAGCGTTCGCATTTCAAAAGGCAACACCCCCCCCCCCCCCCCCCCCCCCCCGCCCGCCCGCCCGCCCCCCCCCCCTCC